>CAXAKS010000251.1:0-205000 GCA_963969495.1 Ceratothoa steindachneri | reverse complement strand
GGCGATGATTTTTTTCCCCCAAATCAGTTAAATCTAGATCAATAGGTTCATAAGACCTATGAAAGTGAAGACGTAAGGAATATTCCTATGGTATTTATTTATGAATGGAAGTCTTTCTAAAACTATTTTTTTAATCATTTTTGAAAGCTTATAATTTATGAGATGCGGTTTTGGGTTTGATGGTTGATAATAATTTGTCAGGTGGTTCAGGTTCAACCAGAGAGCCTACAGAGGCTTTTAGGCAACCAGGCCCCTCGTATGTTTTTATTTTCCTGCGCTATCCTCTGTGCATGACTGTGTATGTACATTTGTTTCATACATGTTTCTCTCGGAAACTAAAAAAAAGGACGAAATAATGGCAGAATCACCACAAAGGCCACTAAAAGACTTTATTTTCTGTCCTTCTGAAACCGAAATTTACCCAACTTGATCTAAGATAAAAAATATTCCGGCTTTTGTGGAGATCAATAAACCACATCAGTCCGTCCAAATATACTCAAATGCAGCTTCATGTTTGGTCTCAAATTAGCCACAAAATGCAAATAAAGCCACGAAGCCTCCCAACTCATCTCTTCCCTAATATTTGACCATTTTTTTGGTTGGATGAAAAATCAACCAGAGTAAACAATAATAACCATAGGCACAAGGGCAGAGCAGCCTTCGTTGCATACATTAACAATAGCCTGACTTTTCAATAGTTTTGGTGAACTCAAAACCTGCAGACTTCTGGTATTCGCAAGGGAGTAAGATTCGATAGATAGGCTGCCCATAAAGTCTGTTTACAATGACAAAAATAATTTTTGTGTAAATTCATTACTTTTAAGGAAGTTCCTCATATTTATCATTTGCGTTTGAAATAAAAGTTTTAAGAGACAATATTGGAATCTTGAATATCTTCATCTTGGGTCCTTGTTTGGGAATTTAAAGATCATCTTCCAAGGTTTCGAGAAAGTGTGGACCGATATTCTTTGCTTGTGGTCCATTAGTGTCGTTCTTTTGATGCGAAGGATCGTTGCATTTACCATTTGAGCTCTGTTCTGAGCTCTGTTTATCTATCGGTTAATTTGATATTATTGAATAAACCCACCTATTACGAATTAATTAAGAACCATTTATGATTTATGGCTGGGGCTCTAGGATACTATCTCCCCATTTCCCATTTTTCTAAGAGGGAAATAGGGGGAAGTCCACGGTACCGACTCCAGAGTGCCCTGGGGAGAGTTAAATTACTTGAACATTTATTAAGATTTGATTGCACTCATGAACGGGCCAGGAACATTGTGCACCTCGCAATTTCAGACATATAGTACATAACCCGTACATATAATACAAGTGACCTCAAGGGAACCCAAGAGTATAGATGTACACTTATCGATATAGCGGAGAGAGAGTGGTTACTAATAGTTATTTGTTGCTATACACCATTTATGTAATCTCTTGATACGAGTAAAAAAATAGAGAGAATTAGGAATCGTATACAAAGATCTCCTTAGTTGATTAAAGCAAGAAGGCGAAATTTCCATCATTTTGAGGGATACAAAAAATTTCATCTTGAAACCCGATAATGTTTTGGATATCTATTTTGGGGCCTGATGCGACTGGAAGGAACCGACGGAAGAGAGAGACGTCTCCTCCTTGTATTGCCAGGCGGTTCTCGGGCGAGGGAAGAAGAGTTGCCAGGTACCACTTGGCGATGTTTCCTGAGGTTACACTTTCCAAACTTTCGTGGTATTGAATAACGTTAGAATTTTTTCCCTATCTAATTTTGACTGGCAACGGTGTTTGTAGGAATTTTTACAGGAGTTGCCAAATACATCAAAATTCATCATCAAATGTAAAACAGCTAAACACTGAGACCAGCATAGTGTGATACTTAACAGTCATCTTGGTTTTTACAATGACAAGTCGGATTTAATTAATTCGCATGATCTTTGTCATGATATCCTATAATAACGTGAAAGATAAAAATATGTATTTTACTTCGATTTCAAGAAGTTATTTGCCGCAGTACCTAAAAAGGAGTGAAATTATCCTGACCACAGAATCTATAAGGAATGAAGTTCGTTCTCGGAATAAGTCCTCGATTTTATTCACTACTTTATTATTTGTTCTTTTTATTGTTATTCAATTGTTTTTCTATAGAAAACCTGGATAGAATTGAGTGAATAAAATCAATAAAAGTCAACACCTTCTAGAAGAGTAGAGTTAAATAGTAAAACTAGATTACATTGCTCAGCAAAGACACGGATAGTATACCTATCTATCAGGAGGGTAAATGAGATGAAACACCCAATAAAGTGGAGGTGTAGGTACGAAACAATTTGAAGATAATCATGAAAAAATGAAAATCCTTCAATAAAACAAAAGATATAAGGAAGAGGCGCATAATACATAGTGACCCACAGAGGAGAACCAAATTTGCCTGTGGAATGACAGAGTGTACATGGTAATAGCCTGTACATTTGAAGGTGCTACATTCGATAAAGATAGGATGGGTGTTAAGGAGATGGAGAATGAAATGTGCGGTTGTGAAAACATTTTTCCAAGAAGTCGTGTCCTTTTGCCTTATTTTGGATGCCTTCGTGGGACCATGCTTGAGTAAATGGTTTTAGGATCTGTTGTGAAGTCAGCAGAAATATGCTGGATCTGCATTGAAGGAGCAAATGAAGGAAAACACAGTTGTGATGAACGAGGAAAATGCTATTGTTCATAAAGTAGTGGAAACTAACTGTGGAAATGATGTTCACAGCATTTAACAATGAGTTTAAGCCTGCTCAATGACCAGGCTTCAGGCTTGTGTTAGTGGATAACATGGCAATTTGTGCTGGGAAAGAGATAAAAGCAACCTGCATGTATATATGTTGTGCCTGAGGATCAATTTTCTATGATGGCTGGAAGTGTAGTGGAGAAAAGTTTATAATTACTCTCATGGCATCTTTGTTTCGGAGATGTAGCATGAAAGAATGAGAAAAGAAATTATTGATGGTAAGGTTTTGGTTGAGAATTTCTGAGAATGTTCATGAAAGACTGTGAAAGGTAGAAGCATGGTCGTAAATTGGAGAGATGAGAGAATGGGGGATAAACGTGCATTGCAGCACGTCGATGTGAGGCATGCAACGTGGCCTTTGTCTTAGTCTGTCTGGTTTAGTTACAAAGGACGAGGAAGAAAAAGGAAGAGGAGAGAAGTGCACTTGCTGAGGATGATAAGCTTAAATACAGAGCTCGTAGGATTTGAATTATGACGCTCAATTTCATTCCAATTGTTAGATTATTAAGATCATTTTTGTGATTTGTGATGGAAATGTCAGATGCGCGAGGAACATAGACCTGGGGTCCTCTGTTCACAAAGATCTCTGTCACTCCAGTTATGGGAGAAACCTACTTCTTGTCGCATTGGCAGGGGGTAGGGGCTTTTGTTCGCAACATAAAGTGTGTTCCGTCAGCCCCTCGTTAGACATAACTCTCCTTTGCTTCAAGAGGAAACGTCCTTTCTTCTGTACAACTGAAGACATTTTGAGGTTGGTGTTCTGCCTCCCTGAGGGTGTTATGCCCACGGTCATGAGTGGGTATCTTACAGGTCTTGCACTGCCGCCCCCTGTAAGTGTAAGACCCGTAATCGGATAGGTGAGAGGGACCGGGTGACAGGGTGGCACTTCGGCCAAAGAAGGGGCTTTTGCCCGATGTTGGGGGACGCTTTGCCCTGCAGAGACTGAGGCTGTACCCCTTGAAAGGGGGTAGGGCCCTGAGCTACAGAAGGATTTTCCTTTCCAAAATCGCTTTTTGTTTAGGGTACTACTGTCCACGGTTCGGTCCGAGGACGCTGGACTACTCACTTGAGTTGAGAGGGTCAAGGTCGAGACATTCCGGCATGGAAGGATGGTAGTGGCGTGAGTGTTAATCTCGGGGTTCCTGGGGCATGGGGATTCACTGGACAGGTTTTGAAGTCTGAGAGAGTGGGTAGAGTTAGCGGAGACTTGATCTCGATTGCCTCCGGTCCACGGGATTGTTAATGACCTGTGTAGCTGGTGGGAGGCCTTGAGGGCCGGTAGGACCGCTCCCACATGATGGGTGAGTCCTGGGTGGAAGGATGAGGTGCGGGAGAGGTTCAAGTGCTTAGTCTTGAACCCCAAAATCTGGGCTAGCGAGTCTCGGAATCGGGTTGAGGTCAAGTTGTAGAGGATCGGGTTCACGGCCGAGTTCACGTAGATCATCGACCGTGAAAAGAAGAGGACGTTGAAGTACACATCCTGAAGGAGGAAGGTGGGCTTCAGTCACTATTCAGGGGCAGAAGGGATGGGGTGCAACAAAGAAAATAAAGATTAACAGCCACCAAACTTAAACCATGATAACAGTGGAAAGAGATGAAGGAGAATCAAGCGAAACCAGAGAGGAGAGGATAGAGAAGAGACTCCATTAAAGCACGCACTCACACTGAGACAGACAAGCAGATTGACAAGCTAAGAGGGACAACCACATACACACAGTGTGTATAAGGTCTTGCTGAGATAAAAATACACATACACATAAATATACAGGGTACTTACGATGCTCATGAGAGTGGAGACGTCGGTAACGAAGAAATGGATCAGCCCGAAGACGTGGTAGGGCAGGAGACATACGAAGAAGCTCGCCACGACCGTGCCCAGCATGACCACCACCTGTTGGAGAAACGAATACGTCTGCAATCGCAGTCTCAGGGGGAAAGGTACTACTATTATTAATACGAATGGTTTTATAAGAGGCTTTTAACTCAGTCGTGCCCTCCACTCCCCAGTAACCCTGATCTATGAGCGAGAGAGGTTTTATGTTCAGGCAGTTCTAACTCGTTGAATAGATTGAGTGGCAATCGTTTTATGAAAAGGGGTGCAGGTTTGCTGCTATGGATGTGGCCCCATTATGCCATTGTCCCCCCGGACGAAATAAGCCCCACCTGCTTGCGCGCTCGCAGGTGCCCGCGGGTCATGTGCGGGCTGAGTTCTTTATGGTCGATGAGCAGCTGTCGGACGATGCGGGTATAGAGGGCCACCAAGAACGCCAGCGGGATGAAGAAGATGCTCACGTTGAGCGACAGCATGTAGATCTGTCAAGGAGCGAGTCTTTATCCAGCAGACGGGTTGTACACCCCCCCCATCCCTGATATATTCAGGAGCTATTCACAAAAGGATTGGAATGAGGATTTCATAAATGGTTGGGAAGTAAAATATCCCGTGTGACTGTGACGATTCTCCGCTCCAATTCCCGGGAACAGCCTCGCTAAGACCTTCAAATCCCGTTTCCAACATCCTGATGTGTCGGTATGGGACCCCATCTAAACACTACCGTCCCTTTACACAAAAAGGCCTGAAATAAAAAAACACGTATCTAGGTTTTCGATCTTAATAATATCCTTTTACGAAAGAGGAGACTTAAAAGATAAGAGAAAAGATAAAAAGAATAAATGAGAGAACAGGATGCCATCGTGAGAGAAAGCTGTAAAATATGTTTTACCCATGATGCAGTTTTTTACAAAGGTAAAATACTGGCAGAAAAGTATTACACTTCTAAAGGAAATCATATTTGTTGGGTAAAATAGTCTTAAAAGAATTTTGGAAAAGACGCTAATGCAAGGCTAACACGCAAGTAGTTGACGGGGCTCAGCAAATTTAGCACGAAGCTAGCGATCGAAGCTAAGGAAAACATAAGACTGTTCAAAATCTAGCCAAAATAAAAGAAATTATGGCCCAAAGCATTCTATGGACTTGTGGCACACTTGAAATACTTCAATACCTATCGAAACACATATAATTTTCATAGGAAAGAAAGTTTTAAGTTTGGGAAACAGTGAAACATATAAGCCATTTTACCCGTCCTTGAAGCTTAAAACACCGAAAAAACACAAAATTAGCGTTGAAGAATCCTTTTATAAATCAAGGCCATTTTAAGAATCCCTGGAAACACAACCCTCAGAGAAGTCCCCGGTGTACTTACAGAGGGCCAGAACTGGTCTATTCGCATTACGCAAACAGGGATGAGGGTCTCTTGACGAATGTAGCTAGCCATCCAGTACTCTGTCCAAACAATGACGGGGCTGAAGAATCATCCCAGGGAGAAAGAGATAATTTATTCCTTAATATCCAAAACATAACCAATATTTAGATTAATCTCACGCATTAATCGATGTTCAAAAAACATTAAAGAAGTTAGTATTGGCACTGGCTGTGTAGATCACTTGATCTACACATCATCTGATCGTTGTTTATTATGTAAGAATTATCTACACTGAAAATTAATTGGGGCCGAAAGTGTTGATAAGAGTCTTTGAGACACGCTTACAAGCTGATGCCACACGAAATTTTTACACCAGCCTTAAAACAAAGATGCCCACCGACCTGGATATGACGGCTGCGACCGGCCACACAATGGCGCAGATGATAGCGGCCCGGGTTCGAGTACAGGTGCGAGCGGCTCTCAATGGGTGGCAGATGACATGGTGTCTCTCGATGGAGATGGCAAGGATGGTGAGGATGGAGGCGTTCTCCACCATCAGCTCAACGAAGGGGATCATCTTACCTGAAACCGAGAGAGTGGGGGCGATCACGGGGACTGAACGCGAGTGGGGACAGAGGACAAAGATGATTGAGGGTCGGAGGTGTACTTACACATGGGTGCGGGTAGGACCCACATCTCTGGCGGGGAGAAAAGCTCGACGATGACAACTGGGTTACACACGAGCAGCACCAGCAGATCCGACAGGGCCAAGTTGACGATGAAGGCCCCCGTCGACGAACTGATCAGTTCTCGGTCCCGGGAGATCACCACCGGCACCAATATGTTCCCTACTACACCTACCAGGAAGGTCAGGGCACAACAGCAGCTGTACACCACCTGCATGTATGTGGGAAACGAAGGAAAGTCGGGCGTGCCATTAACCGGTGCTAGGGAGGTCTGGTTGGATAGCATACTGATGTTGCTGACCTCCGTCAAGAGGTACTCCTCAGGACTTGCCTGCGGAGTTGGGAATCCTGGAAGGCTGAGTAGGTCATCTGATCCAATTGGAGAGCTCATGTTGGTTTCTAGTCGCCAAAAGAGGAGCTCAGACCAGGTAATTCTCAAAGAAGCATCTTCTTTGTCATTATATCGGGGCAGGTAGAAGTTAGGCAGATCTTGTGAAGCCGAGTTGAGAGGTTGGATCGTAACACAATTTCCAGAAAACCATAACTTATATTCAAGCTCTAAATCCCTTCCACTTCAAAGTGGATTATGGAGGACTTGTGTGAAAGAACTAGAGTGATAGGGTAAAGTTTTCCTGGGTGAATCACAAATGCACAGAATCCTCTCCAAAACACCTCACCTTTGAACTCAAGGATAAGGCTTCAGAAACATCTTTGTCTCCATCACATACTGTAGAGTAACACTTGTTCCACAACTCATTTTGAAAGTGAACATTGTTTAAGGTCTATTAATATTGCTCTGGTAGTGTCCATCGCCAGTAATGCGTGTCATGAGCCATCATCAAGTGACATTCAAGAGAAGTATGGAGGGTGTGTCCATCCCCAACAGTATAAATCACAGAACGGCCCGTTTGAGAAGAGCGGGCTTGTAATAGTCTCCTTAGAGAACCCTGAAGGAGCATTGGACACAAAGAATTTACCTCATTCGACCGTCTTTAGCACGGGGCCCAGTTCTTCAAAGGAATTATGCACAGGTCCCATCAACAACTCGAAATCTGGATTTAACTCAAAACACTTAAAATGAAGACATTTCGGTTAATATCAGAACCTTCCTGGGAATTAGGAATCGACAAATTTGATAAAACTGAGGGCGCTGACATCATTCAGAACCCTTGAGAAAACTAAAGTAGAAGATATTTAGTTAAGAACCACAATTATAGTGAGCGCGGTTCTTTGGGAACTTTGAAGGTAAATAGTGGCTATTTTGTCAATCAAACCTTTAAGCGATATCAAGTTAACACCATAAAGTCTACGAGAAACTCTACCCATGTTCCGTTATGTAGTTGCTGGGTAAAACTCAAATTAGCGTGTCAGAGGCGCATCATTAAAACGAATAAAGCAGAAACGATTTAAAGCGATAAATTTAATTTTTAATCTCGTAAAAACTAAGAAAATCGAAGAATGATAAATTACTACAAAATACAGACACACTAACCCATTGTCATACGCTAGAAAAAAAAGATATATGTATATTATCCAAATTTGCACGAAGCTAACCACGGTTTTGCGATGTAAGAGGACGAAAACTTTGATCCAAGGAACAAAAGTTTGAATTCAGGGGGCAATATGTAGTAAACACCCTCTTTCACAAGTAACCGGGTCTATTCATTTAAGGGAAGTAACAGGAAAACAGCCAGATGAGGGAATCAAAAGTAAAAAAGTGCTTTTATTTGAGAATTATACTTTGTAATAGTTACTGTCTTTCCTGAAGATCTATTGAATTTTTGAATCAAATTTTTAGTTCAAAAAGAGACAACACCCGTTTACAAAGATCACTGGAACATTTAAATCAATCGAGAACTTGGAGAGAAGTTGGAAGACAGCGACGAAATATCCAAAATACTTAACCCTACTTTGAAAAGATCTGGGTGGTTTTAAGGCTTTCAAATATGTAGCTTAAAGAGACAACCATTGACATTAAATTACGAGGAACACCCAACACACCCCATTAAAGTCAGCTATAGGACATCTGCTATGTAACTCAGAGGAAGAGAAGCGAGTAGAAAGAGCAAATCTGCTCCTCCAACCGGTCCTTGAGCCATCGAAGCTTTCATTTCTTTAGACTTATGTCAGGTTTTTCATCTTCATGACCAACCACAACACACATAATAGTCGTGATTGGACACAAAATAAAAATGAGTTTCCCGTTGAAGAGGTGACATCTCTCAAGAGACGGAAGTTAGATTCTGTGATGGTGTGGGCGCTTCTACGAAATCTTATTCAAATGTGGAAGTTCTGAAGTACGAACTGGAACAACTCTGGGGGAAAATATCAGCAGAAAACTCTGCATGTTTCGTGTGCTCAGTTAAAACCGAGGCTTCGTCAAGTCATCTATAAAAAGGGGAATATTTGTTAAACCATCATCTAACATATTATTTTTTCATTCGCTTTAATCTAAGCATTACCTAATATTACAATTTGGTCTGAAATTAATTGAATAAATATCAAAATATCCTTCGTGTTTATAGCCTTTATTATATCTTTTTAATATATCAATTAAATTATTAAAATTAGAACAAAACAGAACCCTGTGTAATATATAACTACATAATTATGTAAGAAAGATTTTACAAAATAATATGTACTTGGTTTCTAGGAATATTTTTTACTTCTCCATCTTTTGAAACTTTCATCAATTCTTTAATACATTTCACCTCTATATTTTCTACTCTTCAATTAATGTTCTTCCTTAATCAACCGTTGATTCGCCAATTTATTCAACTCTAAATAGGATTAAATACAAACTTTTAATTCTTTTTTCTCTATTTAAATCCGATTTCTATTAATGAACACAGAAGAAGTAACAGAGATTGATTTAAGTCAACTCCAAGTTATTGTTTTGATCAATTCTCTTTATTTACCAACATTCCCCTGGATGGAACGACGGAGATTTCCATTAAACTTCTTTAAGTCTTTGGATAACATTTTTTCGATTGAGAATTGAAAAGATACTCAATTTCCTTCAAGTTTCAGTTGACGTTTATATTTTTATTTTCAGTCATTCTCTATTCAACCAAATAGACAGGTTTTCATGGGAATTGCAACCAGTTGCATCCTATATTCTCTTTTCATGTCCTTTTATGAGGAACTTTTGGTAGTAGAATAAAAACTCTGTTAAGAGCCGTGTAATATATGAGATGCGGAGATGATTATTTATATAACCTAATCACGTCCCAGAAACGTTATAAACTATTTAAAGAAATAACATCTTAATATTAGGTTTATTGCGGAAACCGACGTTAAGGAGACGATCTCATTTTTAGGCATCAAACGATGACGCAAAATAATCAGTTCACTATAAAGAAAAACAGGATTCACACGACTAGAATTAAAATTGCGTCTCTATTGTAAATCTTTAAATAAAAACATGTTTTTGAAACTTTCGTTTTACGTAAACATTCTTCTTACCCTCAAAGTCTTTATTTACTAATCAAAATCTTGAAAAGAACACGGCAAACTTTAATTTTTCTTTCTTATACTTATAAAAAAGTGAATTAATTGAGAAAATGTTCATAAATCCGATTAAGGCGAATAGAACTCAAGAACTTAATTTTATGCCCCTTTTTAATTTGATCTATTTTCAAATTTGGAATTTCAATACATTCAAATTAGTCCCAATTTTGCCGCTCTGTTTTGGGTCCAGAATATTCGAGTCCGTCCGTTATTGAAGCATATACATAGAGAAGCTGCGGCCCCCAACTAGGCAGTCACCAGATGGGCTCCCCCCAAATAAAAATAAAAGTAAAATACGAAAATAAATTTAATAACACCTGGGAGATCTCAAGCGCAATTTAACAAAGAAAAAATGCAGGATAAAAAAGCCGCATTCATAACGAAGCCAACTATGGCGTCCCCTGCGAGGAAAAGATAATGCCATCTATCTTTAATAACACGGATTTTGAAATTCAAGCTTACAAATATTTGTGAGGTTAAAAGTTTACATTTTAGTAAGATAATAAAGCCTAGAATATTTGTGGCAACAATTTTCCACTAAGAAATATATTTTTGGCAAATATTTCCTTTCCTAACATCATAAAATATTTTCCAATTAATAATCTCGGTCCCGGCCACAGTATTTTAGCCCTCCCTTTCGTCGTCTCTTTTAGGGAAAGATTTTCTATTGTGCACAATTTTCCCCGCAGCAGATTCTGTCCTTGTGAACAATCTATTTCCCTCGTCACTTTCCTTGAACACTTTTCTTTGAACGTGTTGCACACAATGTTCCGTCTCCCCCACCTTCCAAAAAAGAAGGGCGTTAACTAACGCGATTGAAGACCCGAAGATTTACAACAACGTCTATATTTTAGGGAAAATTATATTTCCCTCCTGCTATTAATTTCTTATTGTCTCTAGTTTCAATTCTGATTCAGAGCTGATCATTTAAAATAAAAAGCAGCTCTTTCACTCCTTGATAGCCTTTGCGCTCTAGTACGATTAGGTAATATTGATAATGCCATTACTGATATATATATATATAATACATGTACATTTAATGCCATATAAACGTAACACTATCTGACACAATGTTGCCAAGTGCCATTCCATAAGGATAGATAGACAAACACATTTCTTAAATTTGGTAAAAGAAATGATATTGGTTTAAGGCGCGCAAACAAATTAAATTTATAGAGCAACAAGAGGAGCAGCTTCGCCACTCCTCCTTACAGAAGGAGCTTGCGCTTTGCTGGCAGACTATCGGTCTGTGTCCTATGGCCTATCATGATTCTTTTATTTTTAAAAAATCATAAAAATTCGATACATATATTTATTTTTGAATTTCTTAATTTTATTTTTTATATTATAAAGGAATTATTAGAAATAACTTTTCCAAAAAATTTAAATCTACTTCGGTGACAACCGAACTAAAAGAAAAAATCTCATTTAAAACTTAAAAAAATCTCGTTCTTAAAATATAGGGTTATGGACAAGGCAAACAATACATTACTTATAATAAATAAATACAGGAACTTCCATATTTTTCGATTGTAAGTTACTAAAAATTTGCGTCCTTGTCATTATCCAGGAGGCATTTAACATAAATCTATTTTCGTGCCAATAATTTTGAGTCCGGGGGACTTTTGAAGTGATCTTGTAAGACGTTCTTAATTTGACCTAAACAAGGGTTTCGAGATGCATTAAATCCCGAGGGCGATCCTTATCTTTTATATGTAAAAGAGAGAATGAGAGAGCGATAGATGGAGATGTGAGAAAGGGAAATAGAGTTAAATTAAATAGGGAAACGTCAAAGGTCTTACAGCCTCCCTCAGGAAGTTCAATAGATTGTAAACCTATTTATATACACACGAGTTGTCCCGATAACTTGAGCGCGATGGTCAAAAGCGCAAGAGTACGTAAAATGTTGTCTATCCTTTGTTAATCATATCGAAGCCTGTTTTTTGGAAATCACGTTCGAAGAGTCGATTCGATGCGTCTTTAGGAGAATCTTTTAGCCTTTGATTTCTATCCATTTCCATCAGCATTTCTTTTAATTGTGAATCGAATCCTTCAATTCCGTTCGTCAATTCCGTTTGGAATTCTGCATGAAGAGGTTAGTTAACGTGTTGAGGTCTACCAGCCTGGTTTTGTGGTTTCTGTGTCTGAATGATGTGATTTATTTCGTCGCCTGAACCTCCACCTTCTCCACCCTCCACTCTTCTTCTATAAGGGAAGGTGTCTATTCATGTGCATTGTATTCCAGCTTTGGCCGTACTCTTTAGTTATATAAAAAACGTAGAGAGAAAAAAAAGAGGGATAGACCTAGAGGAGAGAGTAAGATAATGACTAAGAGAGATAGAGAGGAAAGAGTGATGGGGCATATATAGATAGATAGAGGGAGTGTGAGTGAGGAATGAAAGGTTCCTTAGCCCTAAACACAAATCCTATTATTATTATGCTTTCGGTTGAGGTGAAATGTAAGGCAGCGCATCAAACGCCTCGGCGCATGATTTCAAATCACATGGAAACGATGGATGAAGCGTCTGTCAAAGTTACCCATTCCACGTACGAAGAAACGGTGTATTGAATAAATAGGTAACATTCTTCTCGATTACCACCAATAAATCCTCGGATCTTCGATCACGAAGGAGAGAAGGTGAAGAAAAAGGATGACGTCCTTCTTATATTTGACGTTGGTTCTTCTATTTTCTTCTGAGTGATCCCAAAATAACCTTCCTTACCCTTGTACGTTTGAGGCATTTTGGTGCAGTGCCCAAGTTCTTATTCTTCTTTGGGATACTAATTGTTCTTGTATGGCACTGCCATGGGTGACGTAGCCGTTTATGGCACTCTAGACTGCGACAGTGCCACTCTTTCTTTCTTAATTCTAATCACTCCCCTTCCTAATATTGCTCTTTCCCCCTTTGTTTGGGGAGAAGAACCTCCCTTCATCTCAAATCTTAGGTCCAAACCCGGATCATGTGACCTTTAAAGTAACTCCAACAGCGAAAAGGAGCGGGGGTTGGGAGAAGGTGAAGAAGAGGGGAATTGTGTGCAGTGGTGTTGGGTCATGTACCGGTGGAATATTTGCAAGGTAAGAAACCAGAGAGCAGGAAGAGGTGTTCGTAAGTGTGAGCAGATGTGTGTCAAAACCAGAAATTATTGCAGAAGTAAATTTGAAAGTTACGCCAAGGCCTTTGTGCTACTTATAAATAAGGGCGAGATTAAGGGTAGATAAAGAGAGTAATTTGAGCATCCAAATATAATGAAGGCAAATGAGTCTATTAGTGTGAGCATGACTGGATTAAACCTCATTACCCATAATAGGGGGAGGTTACTCGGGTGGCAACCCATTAACAAAGGTGGAGAGGTTTGTGAGAAAGTTTAATAAAGTGAATGAAGTTGGGATAAAGAGAAAGTCGTACAGGAGATGGTGATTCTGCATTGTAAGAGATGAAAGCGACCTTGAGAACACCGGTTATTGCATCCCTTTTTCATAGTCAATGATGAAGGTGTGAATGTAACCATTCAGACCTGTGTATAAAAAGTAATGGTTTTAGTATGAAGTTAAGTCTATTCAAGAGTCACTATCTCAAGAGTAAGGGAAGTGTAGGAATAATTGAAGAATAAAAAGAGTGGGTTGATATAGATTATGAAGCACGTTCATAAATGTAATAAAAGATGTAGATGCGAAAAGTGGTTGGCAAAATGCGATGTGTTGAGAGTAGATAAGATTTGTTCTGTTAACTTAACCTCCGATTAAAACATTAGGGTAAACCTATGCTCACAGATAAATAACTACAAGACGTTAGAAATCCCTAATTATTGGTTAATAAATCTCTCATACAAATCAACAGCGGAATTCTGGCCTAATTTCACGAGAGGTAACCGCGACGAATGTGAACAAAATCCTGTTTTTCTTTCAAAGATAAAAGGCTGTTTTCGTCTCTGAGGCGATTGTTTATATTTCGGAAGCCAAAAAGCTCGAATGCCGCACCCAGAAGGACGTCTTTGAGATCCGAGCTTTTCACTCATTGCGAAGAGTAGAGAGAGAGAGCTGTTGTGCTCAGTCAACCCTTAATTGTTGACTTCTTGGCGAAGTAACAGGTCATTATCGTCATGTGCGTTGCAAAGTTATTCATTTCCACCAGATGAAGGCCTAGTATTTTCATTCAGTACTAGCCATGCTTATAGCTTGTACTCAACAATTTTGGCTACCACTTAAGTGATCTGAGTTATAGGTTCATGCACATTGGAGCAACCATACTACCTCTCCATCGCTATTCTTAAAGAAATGATTGCAGTTAAGTAATAGTCAACATCGGGGACCGAATGTGATCACCTAACCCTCTGAGTCCTGAGTCAATCTGACCTTTGTTATTCCCCCTCTCGTTCCGGACCGAATTGGACCCCATTACCTGAGGCAATTACCAACCCTTTCACTGATATAAATACCCGTGGTTAAAATCAGATATCTCTGAAACTCACATCCACAAACCGATTGAGTTTCCACTATGGTAGGAAACCAAAAGAAAATGCCATGGTGTCAGGTTATAAGGGGTTATATAATGGAAAAATTCCGAATTTATTCGGCTTTGAACTTCTCCTTTTGGAGGTGAATTGTTACCACCCACACTCTTATGACATTTACAAGACTCTCTGCGCTACAGGGTGAGAAGAGGTCAAAAATAGGAGTGGCAGAAATCCTCTATTTCCTTAAAAAAGTATAGGGAAGAAGATGTGAATAAAGAGCCTCTAATGGGTCTAGGCCAGGATTTAATACATGTATAGTGGTTTCCGTAAAAATGGTGGGGCCGATCTCACCCCCGTCCCTCCCACCTGCAAGAAATGAATCCCGGATTAAGTCAAGAATTTGGATCGATTTAGGTGTAGACGCCCCCATCTTGTTGCTCTTTGATCTCCATTTTCAGGCTTTCCCTCGAGTTGGAGGATGCTGGGGTGTGATTGCCACTAAGTAGTTAATGACATCCATTATATATTAGGGGAAGTGTCCTCACAAAAATCAAGCGATCTTAGCAAATTCATTTCATTGGTCTCTTTTTGTCAAGTTTAAAATCTGTGCCCAAGATTCGAGTTTAACTGAATACCATTCTCCCTTTTCGGAATGGTAGTTGAGTTCATTTTATTTATATGTTGTCTTCGGGTAAAAGCCATTGAGAAATTACTACAAAAATTAAAGAATCTCGATCACATTTATCTCTACTGACTGATTTGTTCTCTCAGGAAGAAGTTGTATAAAGCTGAGGCTTTTGTTCCATTCAGGAGTTTTATCAAAGAAGACAAAAGCTTTTTTATCAGAGTTTTCAAAATTATAAAGTTGTCTCTTCAAATGAAGATGCCAGCAACTTTTATTCTATGATGCGATCTTCAAAATCTTCTGAAAATTCATCAAAACCCCGTCCTCTTGAAAGACATTTCACTACAGTACAATTTTCAGGACTCTTACATCGATAAACCTTGTTGATAACAAGAACCTCTATTAGAAATTCATGGGTGATGGTTGTTTAGCAGAGAAAATGCACCACTTAGCAAATGAAAACAGCACAAAAATGGCGTAGGGGTTTCCTATCACGGTCGGTGTCACCCAAATATCTGAAAAAGTCATATCATCTTTCAGCCACCCCAAACAATACGAGTGATTTTGAATATTCAGTGTAAAACTTTCTTAATTTTGACTCATCTAATGGAAGTAATAGAATAAAAGAAAGTCCAGGACTTTTCTTGCTATGGTAACTTTGAGACTATTTAGAAAACTTAATATTTTTCTTTGAATATTTTATCTTTTCTTTCCAAAATATTTAGTAAACTCTGACGTGAATATCAAATATAATTTATTGTCAAAATTTCGTGCAATCATGACACATTCGAAACACTGATCACTCTACCATCTCAAAATGGATTCATCAACTTCAGGAGGCGCAAGAAATACCTGCTTTCTCTAGAGAAAAGAAGCCTTAAGTGCCAAGACATGTCTGAGATCGTCTATTCAATTTTATTCCGGGTAACCGTAATTAAAAGAATCTTACCTTCTAGATAATAATTATTAAATATTGGAAAATAGTATTTTGTTTTAATGAACAGGGTG
Organism: Ceratothoa steindachneri; assembly: GCA_963969495.1. Taxonomy (NCBI): domain Eukaryota; kingdom Metazoa; phylum Arthropoda; class Malacostraca; order Isopoda; family Cymothoidae; genus Ceratothoa; species Ceratothoa steindachneri. Next base: position 188,749 of record CAXAKS010000251.1, on the reverse strand, counting down.
TCTTTCAATATAATTAGGTTTTGAAGCGGATAAAAAGGCGAAGTTTCTTAATGTTCCAAATAAAACAAGGATTGTTTACTCTTAGACAGACCAAAAGTCAATATTATGAAGCAAACAAAATATTTCAGAATTTTATTTCTTTGCGGTTTTATAAGTCAAATAAATCTAATTAAATAGATACTTTACATTTTTCAAACATTTCCAAGTTAATAAATATAACCTGATATTAAAATAAAAATAATTTAAACGTAAAAAAATACTTATCATGGAAGCTTTGAAATTATTATATAATTCTTTTGCTTAAAAGTATAAAAAAAGAGACATTTTATCTCATTTTAAAAATTTGCTTTTATTCTCATTATTTAAAATAATTAACTCTTTTAGAATTATTGTTTGTTCGTTATTTTGAGAATTTCATTTAGAGTTTTATAAATTATTTGTTATCTTAATTATCTTTGAGCACTTGACCATGAAGAGAACATGATGATGAAAATTGTTTGGGGAAACTTTCCTAGGAGAAATGAAGTGGGGAAGTTATCCTAAGGACAAATAACTAGAGGTAGAATTGTCCTCAAAGCATAGCTCACAGGGAATTTATCCGAGGAGGGAATTTTCCTTGATGGTTCATTTGACTTCTGAGATATATTGTCCTTCGCTGGAAATTATCGTTCTTCGCGGATGTCGATGGGCAACGTTTGCTAAGAGGGAATTTATCTTTGGCAGGAGGCATTTCTACACAGGGGCAAACAACATTCTTGTGGAAATTGTCCTATAACACAGCAATTGACCCCCCCTCCCCCTCTTTCAAGCTAACGAAGAAATAGAACCCACATTATTGGAACCATTTAAACTGAAACCGAAGCCTGAGTTTTAGTCTAAAAATTATTTTTTAAATGCCCCGTACTGTCCTTGTTTCTGCTAGATTGGGTCTCGCTCCGTGTTTCTGTCCCGTACGCCCCGATTTTGCGTCTACCAGGACACACGCCACTTACCTTCTCGAAAAACAATCATCCCCCTCATTTTGCTTCGTACAATCTAATTATACAACCCCTTACTCCGGGGTTGATTTGCCCTCTTGATTCACGTCACGATTCCACACAGATTCTGTGTTCCCCCAATCCCCTTTTACGTCTCGTTCGAATTCAGTTCGTTCAGTAAAGTGCCATTAAAATCGGCGATTCTTCCTCTCAGTTTCAGGTGGCTCCGCCTTGGCACTCTCTATCCCACCCCGTCACAGTGCCAGCTGGTAAAGGACTGAAGGCTGCACGCCAGCGTCATTTGAAGAACGCAAATGCTTGGGTTTCTGTCTGCGCATGGGTAGATTTAATAAAGCAAAAAATATGGAAAAGAGAAGTAAAAAGTGAAGACGAATTACGCAACAAAGTCTTTAGTGTCCCTTCGTGGCTATTCAATAAGTAGGTAATGGAAGAGTGATGTGTCTGTATCAGCAAACACACCTGTGCTTTGCAAGTGCAAGTAAACGACCGGGAAGGATTAAGAGCGAACGCAGTTCGAATTCAAACAGAACCAGGACCAGATCAGTTAAGTGCGTCATGGTTCACTAGTAGTTATACTTCTAAACAGCAAGGGGGATATGTGGACTCTATGAGGAGACTCCAGCATTCGCCGCACTCATGTTTCGAAGAACTACGACAGAACTATTTTGGGGAAGTCTAAAATGCCCCTCTTAGGTTACCAGGACACAAAGATGTTACTGTTTCTACATTTCTTGTGGCATCGATTTTAGCACGCGATTGTTTTGCTACTTGTGCTGTAAAGTTCCTGGCTGTATTAAGCGGATGAAGTAGCAATGCTTTACACATTTCCACAGGGTTGGCATAACTAAGGACAGTTTTCCCCCACATCAATTGTAAGCACCCAACGGATCCAATATTATATAATGGTTTAAACAATTATTTTACCACTTGTGGCAAAATAACGCATAATAACAAATTCTAGGGAAGTTTCCCCCACCCTTTCCGTATATATATATATATATATATAAATATATATATATATATATATATATATATATATATATATATATATATAAAATAAAATATGCAAAAATATTGAATTGCATTGAATGAGAATAATTGTGCTGTATTCAAAGGATTTAAAGTTGTATGTTGATCCGTAATTCAGAGTAGGACACATTTTGTGCTGATGCATTTGACAAACCGAGCCCTATAACACATGAGGGAAGAACAGGATAACAACGTGATAGAGAGCTGTTCTTTACGGCATACGGTACACCACAAACCCCCATCCGGGTTTAAACGCTTTCCTTATAATAGTTTTTTCTCCTATTTTAAAATACTGCTAGGAAAGTAAACTGACAAATAGAGAAAAATACAATTAAAGGAGTTGAAAAATTCTATCATGATCTCTATGTTTGCATACATCACCATACACAAGATGTCAAATTCTTAGCAAATGAGAAAAAATTTCCCAATGAAGAAATAATATATTTTCTATCTACTTAAGAGCATGAAAAATGGTATAGTTTCCTAAGAGAGAGTGTTTACAATCCCTGTATGCAGGCTGGGATTGCCTGTGTTGATGGCACACTAGATATACTGTATACTCAATGTTTAAGGGAAAGTAGGATTCCACTGGTACTTGTGCAATGCTTTCCTTGTGCCTATTTTCCCAAAGGCGACAGGAAAGTTAGATCAATACACAACCTCCCAGCACACACTGCCTCAGGTCTCCTGTCGGTCGCTTCTCCTCCACTGTAATGAAAGTCAGTTTCAGACTATAATTCTAGCTAGCCATTAAGGAGTATCAAAATGATGATGATAATTAACTATTATGACGCTAATAAACCTTAAACTTGTAATCAAAAGGTCCCATGACAACACTTCTATCTTGTACTGCACAGGATAATGGTCCAGTGGGAGATTGGGTCTTCGTGTAAATGGTGATGACAGTGGTTCGGAGAAAGGCTAGCAATCTAGCCAAATAATAATAAAAGTCCTTCATGATACTAGCAAACTATTAGAATGATAAATGAATGACAATTGAATTTTTGTCGCTTCGATGGAAATTAATCCCCCAAAGTTGAGTAAATATCAGTTTTTACTTCCAAAATTATATGAAAAAGTTAAGACTAAACATTTGAAGATTTAAATTCAAAAGTGCTCTGGTATTTGATTGTTCCGGTAGAAAAAAATGGGAATTACAGTGGAAATTTGTGTAGCAGAGGACCAGGTAAAGAGATTAGAAAATCAATTATCTTTATTTTTGAACGAATAAATTCATTTAAAGCAAATAAATACAAGGCAGCACCTATGATTTGTACAATAACATAAGTACTTGATCTTAAAAGAACTGTTTTGTAGGATTCAAGTTGCCTACCAGCATTTTGGATGTGTAATCAAGTTGCCAAACACAAATCAGTTCAAAATCTAGACCAACTCAAAGAATTAAACCTTCCAGATGTTTCTATGGACTTGTGGTACACCAGTTTTTTAATATAATATAGTTGTCATAGGGTGACGTTAGAACCCAACCTTTCCCAAATTCCTCAGCTCAAAGGAGAGAGGCCTATGAACGGATTAGTCCGGTATGAGTGTGAGTAAAATTATAAATACAAATCAGAGTGCAATTAAGTTTCAATGTGCAATTTTATGCTGGCCAATGCTTTGCTTATCTTGGAAAGGTTCTGGAGTAATAGAAACGGAGTATAAAAATATAATTTACTACTATGCAAATAATATATTTACATAATTAAAAGGGTTTTAATTAAGGTATATTAACACGAGTTTCGACTCCAAAGAGCTACCTGGCGGGGTCGACCGCCTCACACACAAAAGGACAACGCGAAGCCAAATAACGCAGGCTTAAAGGGGGGGGGAAGAGTTGCGCGTTGCGATTACCTCGAAGATTTGGTCCGAGGGAGTAGTCCTGTTTTGCTAGAGAGGGCGTAGAGTCCATAATAATAGCCTCTTTACAAACTACTATTACGGGAGATGAACTTAGAACTTGCCTTCTGATTTAGAATACTGAATCGAGAATTTGATGCGTCGCGTTCGGGTAACGAGTACCAACGAGTACGGGGTTGAAGCTCGCGTGTTTTAGGAGAGTACACGGAACTTGAGGGGTTCTGAAAGGCTTCGCGTGGAACTGACGGGGACGAGAAGGTGGCAGATACTCGTGGGTACTCGGGGAACCTGTGGTTACTTACTACCGTCCAAGTTTGGTGGCAAACGTTTTATAAGGTTGAGACGGGGGAGCTTTTTCACGCGCCCGAAGGGGGAGGGTTCTAGTGGACAGACACAGGTCGTGCGAGGTAGACTTTGCCCGATTCCCGCCGTCGCAGGATAATCCCAGGCGGGACCCTTCGTGCTCTTAAGCACTTGTCAGTCTTCCACGAATTCGTGCCTTCAGCCTGTCACGACCTTCGCGCTTTCGCACCTCATTAGCGTAGATTAAAAATAGGTCACCTTGTGTTTCCTCTCTCTCTCTCTCTCTCTCTCTCTCTCTCTCCTAGAAAGAGTTGAGCGCGCGCGTCTCTCCCTCTCTCTCTGACAACTCAAAATACCTCATTAGCTATAAACAGCTGTGATTTCCTTCTGCACCCGAAACATCCTTACAACCACTTAGGAAACCAAGTTATAACTTTGGTAAATAACGAAACGAATGGGCCATTTCATAATTCTCCGATGCCTGAAACACTGAGGTAGCAAAAAAAAAAATAACCTTGAGGAATCCTCTCTAAATCAACGCCATTTTAAGAATCTCTGGGAACGCAACCCTCAAAGAAGTCACAAGGTGACTTACCGATGGCAACAGTTGGTCTATTTGCGTCACACAGACAGGGAAGAGGGTCTCCACACGAAAGTAGCGAGCCATCCAGTACTCTATCAAAACGATGACGCGGCTAAAGAATCGTCCCGGGGAGAAATAGATTATTTAGTCGTTTATATCGAATTAATAACCAATATTTTTAAGAATTTTACGCATCTATCGATTTAAAAAAAAATTAAAAAGGTTAATATTGATACTGGCTGTGTAGTTAACTTAATTAGCATTTTGTGGTAAAAATACATCAACTGATCGTTATTTATTATGTAAGAGTTGTCTACATCGAGAATTAATGGGGGCGGAGCCTTATATAAAAGTCCTTTGGCCACGCCCACAAGGTGAGGCCATACAACAATCGCTATGGCGAAGATGTCCTCCGACCTCGATAAGGGGCCTCCGACTGGCCACACGACTGCGCAGATGACAATCACCCGGGTTCGAGTAGGAGAGCTCATGTTGGTCCTAGGCGACGAATGGCCTGCTTAGACCAGGTAAACGGCAAGGTAGCATCTTCCCTTTTATAATATGAGATATGTAAAGAACGGCACATCTTGTGAAGATGATTGGACACCTTGGATCGTCTCACAATGTCCATAAATACTGACTCTTGGATTGAATGTTCAATTGACTACATCAAAATTATTTCAGGATGAGATAGAGGAGAAAATCTGAGGTTAGGTGGTCAAGATGTCCAAGATAAATCTCACATATTCTTCTTAACATTTGATTTTGAACATTCATGCTACGTGATCCTCTGCACTACACACACATTTGAATTCAAGAAGGAGAGATTGAGAAACTCCTTTGCGTTCTGGATCACTACTATTTATAATTTTAAACGGGAAAGGTCAATATTTAGTGTCTAGGTAAGAGAATCTTTCATTTTCTGCATCTATGCTTAAAAGACCTACAACAGAAATGTTGTGAGGAAGTCTTAAATGGCCCTCAAATCCAGTCTAGAACTTAATACTGGAAAAAAAATATACAAGAGTATCCTTCATTTGCTGCACCTAGGCTTAAAAGATCTCCAACAGAATGGCTGTAAAGATGTATAAATGACCCTCAAATCCAGTCTAAAACTTATTCTGGAAGAAAAATAGACGAGAGGATCCTTCATCTGCTGCACCTATGATTAAAAGATCTAGGACAGAATTGCTGTGAAGAAGTATAAAATAACCCTCAAATCAAGTCTAGAACTAAATACTGAAAGAAAAATAGACAAGAGGATCCTTCATCTGCTGCAAATATGTTTAAAAGAACTACGACAGTAATGCTGTGAGGAAGTCTTAAATGACCATCAAATCCAGTCTAGAACTTAATACTGAAAGAAAAATAGACAACTCTGAACAACGAGAAAGGAAAATAATAATTTGCCTTTTTAAACGTGGGCAAGTAAATTTGAACGTGGATTATAATTTAATTCTTTAAAAAAGTAAGTTTGTTATATAATTGATTTATTTTAGTAGAATTATTTTCCTTACACCTTTTTTGGCAAATTAAATGTATTTTTTATTTAATTAGGTAATTTTGTAGAATTGACAGAATCTCTGCCGATGATGTGATGTTGAATACCGTAAAATTTGAATCCTAAAAGTCTAGTTGTATGATGAAGATTGAATGTTGGTTCCTGAATGTGAGATGGTACAAGATCGATGTTTGATTCTTTTGTTGCACTGTGTGTGGGAAAGTAGTTATGTATGTAGACGATAGTGATGTTGTTGAATGCTGTAATGTTGCACTAAATGGCGCGGAGTTGGCATGTTTGAATGAAAACTAATATGTTGGATTCTGGTGGGAATTTATCTAAACTAAAGGATATCGTAACTCTATCGGAGGGATCATGGAGGGATAGATTTATCCAGTTTGTGGTGGAAGTGAAAGTGCAATCCAAAGTAAGAGAAATCAAGTGTGACCAGGATTTAAATTAATAAAATACTCGTTTCTCTTCATGTTGGAACAATGTAGAAATGATCATCGTCTAAATGAGATAAATGTATGAAGTGAAGTAGAGAGTTGTGAAAGTTTGAAGTTTTAAAGAGAGCGACGGAGTGTACATTTTAAGCCTGCTTATCCCGGCAAGTGAAGTCTAGGAATCACGGAATACCTTTTATACGTATACTGATCAGAATGATTAGCCAATATTGTTGGCACGGTATAAAAGTCTGAGTGCAAACCATCTTCACATTCTCAGCGAAATTTATGACCGTCTAGAAGGATGTGGATTTGAAACAAGTATTTTTTTAGCATAGATAATTATTAATTTTTAATCATTTTAATAATTAATAATTTAAACTCGGAGGAAAAATAACACTAAATTACTTAAATCCCATAATAAAATCGCATCTGTTTTCATCAGAGCCAAAGAACATTTCTTCAAGTGTTGTTTTGGGCCGTAATGAAGACAAACGTCGGTTTCTTGGAATTTTCCATCGATTCATTTCTTTTTTCTTCCTGCAAATTTATTTATATTTTATTCTTAATTTTGTTAACAATGGCCTTTCTAAAGAACCGGCCTAATTATTTTTGTTTTGTGCCAAAGGATTTCTTTGTGCTAAGGATTGCTACAAGCGAAAAAATCTACAGCGAACGACTGGTGCAATGTTTTCGTTAATTTCTCTAATGAGGACCCATTTTAGTGTTTTGGATTCATTGCGTTCGACAATTTGAAACCTGACATCCGAATCATGCGCTGAATGAAGCTCTCTCTATTTGTCTGCGCATGAGGATATTTCTCGTGCAAGGGTGGTGGCCCTCTCACTTCCTTCTGAAAGCCACTCGTAGGGACAAGGAATGGTACGCAAGAGCCCCAAGACTAACAAACCAAGGTCAAGGAGTGTTGTTCTTTACGTTTTCTATCATGATTGGTCAGTGTTGTAGGTCTCAAACGACACCTAAAGTACCACACGGAAACCTCAATACTTAAGTAAAGATTGTCATAATAGTGAACTATGTAATATCATGGACGATAACTTGCTTGAGGAGAAAGTGTGTTTGTCCATCATGTGACTTTATCAGGTAACACCACGTTGAGATGACTTAAGCAGACATGAAAAAAAGAATGTTTTCTTGATAAGGAAGCATCCACATTCTAAACAAGCCAGCTATCGAATGTCCAAATTTGTTAAGGTGTTAAGTAGTTCGTAAGAAGGTTCAGGTAGCAGATTTATTCGATACGAAACATCGATTAATGACGAGAATATAAAAATACCCTGAAATATATTAAACTTAAAATGATTGAATGATTAAAATAATTAAATATAGTTGAAAGAATTAAAGAGTTTCCTCTGACATAACATCAAAAGTAGTTTCACACATTTGAAGCGAAGGTTTACGATTTCATCAATGTCAAAATATTATTTCAAACGTATCTAAAAGATTTGTACGGTGTGGCAAACGCAAGAGAGATTCTGGTTCCTCTTCTCTCAGTTAGTGGAAAATGTGTTATGTTCTGCGTTCTATTTTAAGTTAGGAACAATTGTAACGTTGTTTCAAAGCTGATGATGTCACTGGTCGGCAGTACTTTTGGTACGAAGGGTTTGATGCAGGGTTTAGGAATACATTCTTATGCTGAATCCCAATATGAAATTAGATTTTGCTTATCACCCTCAATTTACTCGTCACAATAGGATAATCCTTATCAAAATCACAGGATTAAACGAATTATGATTTATATACTTAAATACATGTAATATATAATACTATTGTAATATTATATTATAATAAGACAATAGTTTTATAAATTTAAGGAATCTATGGAGATACAGTGAGGCAAAACATATATTGGGCCATATTTAACTCAGTTATTTAATATATATTCTTGGCTTTAAAAAATGAATGGTAAATATGCAGCTAACACTTTTTAATATGTGTATAAATCTTTCATTAGCCCTTATGAAAGATTTATACATTTTATATTCGCCTCGTGTTTACCTCAATTTCTCCTTTGTCCTTTGAATCCCGAAATAATTTCTCTCTTTCATCGTCGCGATCGATCTTGCGAAGCCTGCATTAAAAGGCTTTTTATTCGGAAGAAATTTTGGTCTTCCGCGTAGCCGAGTGGTTTAAGGGTCGGTTTAATTGAAATGAAAGGGGTTGCTCGCTGCCTTATTGTGCTTGGTTCGAATCCCACCCCTGTACGGAAATTTTCGAATTAGGAAGTAGCTTTTTCCGAAGAAAAATTATCCTGTTTTTCTGTTTCTTGCGGTTTGCTGGATTCATTTCATCATTCTTTCGCGCTCATGAGAGATTTATACACTTAATATATTTGTATTATTCACTTAAAGTTCAATTATATGTTTGCACCTCTTTTAAAGATAATGATTTATAGGGCAGGTGAAGTAGGTGACCTTCTATAACTTCCCTATTTTAATTCAATTAAATGATTTTATTCCCATTGTTTTCCTCGAGAATTTATTTAAAAATTTAGGTAATCAAAAGTGCAATGATACACGCTAAGGTAACTTATTCATAGGACAAGAAGAAGTTACCTATTGCCTATTTGATTTCAGGAAAATCTTCCTATCTGATCAAATAATCACATTCGTCAATTTGATATCAAGTAAATCTTTTGCATTTTAGTGTTTGCCGTTATTCTTTAGAACAAATCTAGCTAACAATGTTGTATTCATTATATCTTTTATCCCATCTACATTTATTCCTAAAATCTCCAAAATATAACATATATTCTGATGCTGCTTCTTTTAAAGATTTTTTAATGTCATGACGCCTAATGAAATCAGCAAAAAAAACTAATATTCTCGTATAATCTGACTTTTTCAGCATTTTTTGCATTTACAAAGAAACACACGATATATACTTGCCTCATTTGCAATTAGTTCGAACAGTCCATAACTTTTCATTTGCCTACTTTTTGAAAACCAAATTTTGTAAGCATAAACATGACAGCTTGTCTAAAGGCAAAGTTCCAGTAAGTTTTTTCTATTTATTTGTGCTTAGTAAACAAGTCTCATTCAAGATTATACTTTTATAGCTGTAAATGATTCTCGGCAATAATATACCACATATATTTCCGCTTATTTCAATGCCCAAAGAGTTTTGTCAATTTATCAACGAATGAATAACGTTCAATAGAAATCTTTCTACTTGTTCTAGCACAACCATTGTAGAGAAAACTGATATAATTTACTTTCGAATATCAATATTAAAATGTTCTAAACTTTACTTATTATGCACAATTAAACCGTTTGCAAATGCTGAAAGCACAACAAATTAATAAAAGTTATAAATGGCACAACCAAATACTATCCCTGACATAACATTTATCCACACTGCGTTAGGCATAATTCGTATTACGACATTTTATGTCAATCTTCAAAACAACTTCATCCCATCATTGAATCGAGCGAAAACGTTTTAACTTAATGTCTCAGCGACATTATTTTCTATGCAATATTTTTTATTTTCTGTTAAAACTTAAACTATTTTTATTATTAAAATTTAATATCCACAAAATGGAATTGTTTGGAAGATGTTAATATATTTCCTGAAAATATGGGAAAAATTTCCAGAGTTCTGGCAACGCAAATGGACGACTATGCCTGCCTGGCGTACGATGAATTCCAGTTCTGCTTATCATTGAATAAGTTTCAAACTTTAATAATTTAAGCTTCATGACTTCTCAATAAATATTAAAATGTTACGTGTAATAATCGGATGCGTCAGAAATGGTTTTAAGTCTATCACCTCGTTTATATTCCGACATAGTTACTGGGTGATTAAATATTTAACCATCGAGAAAATTGACCCCCAGAGGCGAGAGCGTCCTCCATGGCTCTAGGAAAAAGGTCTAAATTAAGATTCCTTAAGTGCTAATCAGCGCACCTGGTCCTATAATTCAGCTCTATTAATTAATACTGGACGAGGCTACAAATAGTGAAGAAAGAACCACGCTACCTGAGAGGGAGTATCATTCTCATGTCTTGCGTAGACGCCAAACAAGGAAAATGGTAAGCTCACAGACTGAACCGTTCGAATTTGATTAGTGGCACTCGACTTCAGGCTTGTTGCAGTCAGCCTGATACAGTCACCTTAATATCTAATCCTGACCGTATCAATCTGATCATATAAAAGCGACCGTATCTTGAAGAATGTAATAAGCTGACTGTATTCAGCTTCCGGCATCAAACTGACCGTACCAAAGGTACCGTACCGTGCTGGACGTACCGAGGGAACCGTAAAACGCGCACCGTACGCAACGGACTGTAAAGAACGCACCGTACGCAGCGGACCGTACCGAGCAGATTTTAATTTCATGTTCATGGCACCAATTGGGAATTAATTGCTTAGTCCTTTCAGATTTTAATTATACAGTCATGGCTCAGTTGCTAATTAATTGCTTACTCCTTTCTTATTTTAAATTCATGGCCATTGCGCCAATTGATACTTAATTACTTACTCCTTTCTTATTTTAAATTCAGAGTCATAGCGATAATTGCTAATTAATTGTTTACATTTTATTTCAAATTCTTAGTCATGGCACTAATTGCTAATTAATGGCTTAGTCCTTACCGATTTTAATTTCAGAGTCATGACGCCATTGTTACTTAATTGCTTACTCCTTTTCGATTTTGCTTCCATAATCATGGCGCCAATTACTAATTACCTGCTTTGCCCTGTTAGATTTAGATCCAATTTTCATTTTACTAGTGGCTAATTAATTGATAATTCCTTTCCGATTTTACTCCAATATATTTTGGCTACTAGTTAATTAATTGTTAATCAACCTTTCTTGAACCCAATCATTTTTTTTATAAATATATGCAAAGGGAAGAAATCAATACCATAAAAGAACTCTAGGTGATTTTCAATGGTCACTGTATGACTGAAAGATTAGACGACAAGTGTTGAAATTATTCCTTTACTTAGGACAAAAGAAATCTCGCACCAGGAGAAGGAGAGGAGATCATAGCCGCTGACATTTCATTCCACTTCTTAGGGGCGCAAGGTGGGAAGGATTGGTCAACCATGAAGCACACACATTTAATAGCTGCATCCAACACATGGAGTGAAGTAGAAATGTAAATCTCTCCAGTGTCTAGAGACTGTCAGTGAATAACACAGGTATAAGGGGGAAGCGTGGTTTAAAACTTTGCGAGTGGATATTGCCAAGATTTAGAAGTGAGATGAGACACGTCCTATAGACAAGAGTAACGAGAGATTTTAGTGAAAGCTTAATAACGACGGTCGCGCACGGGTTATTAAGTGTTTCAGAAAAGGAAACTGGGACATACTAAGGCACAGAGTCTCAGCAATAACTTTTTTGTGAGCATCGTTGGACAGAGTAGTAACTAAAAACTCACTTTTATCGTGGTTCAGTTGAAGAAAACTGTCAAAAGCTACCCTGCGATGAGCTCAGAATCAGAGAGAAGGATGTTGAGAGGGAAGCATGAAACAAAGAAGAACAGATTTAATGTTAGAAATAAAAAGAAAGATGTTATATAATAATTCAAAGAAGAAAAATAATGATACAAAGAGAAATAGAGCAAGAGTGAGCCAAGTGTAACACAATAGCCAAACTCGGCTAGCTCATAGCATTCAATTTCAACATCAACAGATTGAGTGCAGGATGAGAGGTACGATCAAAATAAATTCAGGGTGGGTACAGTAACCTTCATGTAGACGAAGGACAGTTTTTTGACATAATCAAAGAGTATCTTGAGCTCAAGGCGGAGTTGATGACGAGCCAGTGCCCTTAGCTCGCCAAAGGTGGGCGGTGAGAGAGAAATAGAAAGAGATAGCGAGAGAGAGACTGCAGAGCCTATGTTTACACTTACATATATTCCATCAAATTATGTTAATAACTCTCTAAAATATATTTTTCACTCTCAAACAGAGAGAAACAGACATCCACACATAATCACATAACCTCCGCCAAACTATGTTGGTGGAGATAATATTTCAACCCAAATTCCTTAGCCATAGACATCGTAATTACAATAATATATTCGCTTTTCAAGAGACAAAATATTGGCTACAATCCAAAATATGAATAGGAATATTCAAGAATGTATTTGTTTATAACATGCTTTTTATATTCATGTTGCAGCATAAAAACAAAGCATAAATCTCAAAGTTCTCTTCTGGTTTGTAATATTTTAATTTTTTAATAGAATTATCGTTTTACGAGTGTATTTTCCTTTGAGGTTTTGTATTTAATGGACTCCCTTCTTTCACATAATGAATCGAAGGAAGATTAATTCCTTTACTTCTCCTTCAGTATTATTCATAAATATTGCCAGGGTAAAGAAGTTAAGATGAAAAATAGATATAAAGGAGCCAAATAAAAAGTAAAAGAACAAAGCAAAGACGGAAAAAATATTAGGAAGCCATGGGAAACAAAAGGAAAACCTTTTGGACAAGACCAACGATTCAAACGGCGGAGGTCAATCAATCGACAATGACCCCCTGAAACCAAAAGAAAGGGGGTGTGAAATCTTCCCTCTCCAAATGCCACAAAAGTTACGATATAAATAGATAATATTTTGCATCCTGTTCTGCCATACCTTGTACCTAACCACGTCTGAACCAAACTAGGTACCCTACGAAAAGAATTCACATATCCTAACTCTACTTTCTGCCGCTTGACCTCTCTGACTCACTCGAATTTGTGCAATAAAGAAAACACCGAGACATAAAAAAGGACAAATTGGACAGTCACAAGCTATAGGAAATAATGATTAAAATCGAAGTTTATTTACAAATATGAGATTGAAAACATCTTCCCACTAACCTCAGATATCTTACACATATGTAATTAATGGCATTGCTAAAATAATCCTATGCAATACAAAGTAGACTACTGTTCTTCTGCTCAAGTGTGGATCGTGAAAGCACAGCTCTGGATCTGGTTCCCAAGGATAAATGTTTATGGGGAAATATAAATTATTAGATTTAATAGAATTCAAAATATACTTTTATTTTAATATTTATAAGACCGAGGCTAGAATAATGTACTGACATGGCGAGTGTCGCACGTTGGTACAGAAGAATTGTGGGGTTGTTCTTTCCATTGCTGAAAAAGATGAGAAAGGGGGAAATGATCAATTATTTCTATCTTCCTCCACAATATATTTAAATTTATTCAAAAATCAATGATAATTTAGGTTCGTAATTCAATGTTTGAATGAAACATTAATGAGATAATTAATTAATTTCATAAAGAATAGAATTAAAAATGTAAATTTATTTTCACTGGATACAGAAATCAGGAATTTAATTTAACGGTTGCCATAGCAATCTTAAGCCACCTTCACTCTGCACGGGTCATGTCTGAGTGACCCTCGGCTTCTTTAGAAGGTCACAGGCTGGGCTTTACACGTTATAATAGCAATGGTTAGCTCGCCTCAATCTGGATGGGACGCGCTTCGAGAGCGACCAGCATTGAGGCCAAGCGAGCACCTGCAAATCGCACACCAATCTAACAACTTTAAACAGGATTCTTCTGCATTGGCTGCATTAAACCTTACCTTTGGCTTCCTGAACACTGGAGTATTCATAGACTCCACGAATGATTCGTTATATAATAAAAATATATTTTACATAGTTCGAATTGGAGGGCAAATAGCAATTGTCCTCTATAACCAGCTGCTCTTGAGTAAAGGATCACTGTCCTCTATGGGCAGAGATGGAGTTCCAAGATGATCGGCGCGAAACAAAACTACCACAAAATCTAAAACGCAAATAAGTGAACACGAACTAAACTTGTCTGACTCTTAGTTTCTAAAATGCATCGGCGCGAAATGTGCTGCAGTTTTAGTGTCTCAATTTTGTATACATAACAAAAAAAATCTTTAAATACATGACAATTAAACTATTTGAAGTAATTCAATGTTTATTACAATATTATTCGCTGTATGCAAACATTATAAATATAACAAACGAAGAAGGGTGAAATTTCTCTAAGCTTCATTTACGAGGCGTTAATTAACAACTAGTTGTAAAACAACTCTATTCAAACGGATCGTTTAAAACTGTTAGTTGGGTCCGTTGGATACATTCAATTGGCGTGAGTAAGAAGTGTCGTCAGGTCAGCCGATTTGGTACAAACTGGCAAAGCTTTGCTACTCCATACAAAAATAACACCTGCGAATATTCCACAAACACAATAGAAAGAGCAAAGGGTCTTTGTTTCCTTTTAACTAAGAATTTAAATTTACGGTTTAATTTCGGCACCAAAATAATAAATAAACCAGGCAATGGCTTCGCCACTCCCGCCTACGAGGGGGAGCTTGCGCTTCGCTACTAAGATTAAAATTTAAAATCTAAAAAAAATTAGCCATGGTTAATTTTTTTTCCTTTATTGCTTTTGTATTTCTGTTGCTTCATTCTTTCTTTATCCTGCTTAACACTCTTGATAATTCATCTCAATTTAAAAATCAAAAACTACAAATTTCTCTGCCTTTAATTTCTTACCAATCTTTTTCTTAACACTTTTTGCTATCACTTTACCAAGCCTCATTATTGCATAACAATTTCAAATGATGTAAATGTCATGTAATTGAATTTATTAACGTTACCACTCAATTTATGCTAACCTTTTTCCTCCCAGTGGGAAGGGAAAATACACAGAAAAAACGTAAATAACCTAACATAACCAGCTATCGAAACGTCTATGGGGGAATTTTCTATCTAATATTCCAAATGATTATTGCCTCAATTGCATTTATTAAGTACACTTTTAATTGGGGCAAATCTTCGTAAAAGAAACACTGAAATATCTCGGAATAATGAAAATATATCCAGAAAGGGTACTTTAAAAAATAAAAAAAACCCATCATGTATGAGTATATTATAAACTTTATTCTTTTTAAGTAATTAATTCTAAGCCAAGATAAAATTTAGTAACTCTCTGTCTATTTGTTCATAAAGGCAATTTATTATTTTCTCCTCTCATTGTTTACTCATAGTTCTTTATTTTCCTTCCAACATAAAGCCTCAGACTGGGTTTGAGACTCATTTCAGACTCACCCACAGCATTTATGTCGTAGTTCTTCTAAGCATAGGTGCCATAAATGAAGGATTATCCTACATAGACACTACATATTCACCTTCGTGTTAGAATTATAACTACTAGTGAACGAGTAAACCAGAACACACTAATCTGTTCTGGTATTCGTTCCCTCTTAATTTTTCCCTGCCATTTGCTTGTAACTGCTAGACCCAGGTGTGTTTGCTGATGCAGACACATCACTCTTCCATTACCTACTTATTGAGTAGCCGCGAGGGGACACTAAATTTTTCTTGTGTAATTCTTCTCCACTTCTTATTTCTCTTGTTTTTCTTTTTCGCTTTAATAAATCCAAGTACGCGCACACGCAAACACACGTATGTGTACTCGAAATGACGCCGGCGTGCAACCTTCAGTCGTTTATCAGCTGGCACTGTGACGTGGCGAGATAGAGAGTGCCAAGGCGGGGCCACCTGGTACCGAGAATAAGAATCGAGGGTTTAATGGCACTTTACTGAGCGAATAAAATAGGATCGAGACACAAAAGGGAGTCGGGGGAACGAGGAATCCGTTGGTAGCTGAGAAGTATATCCTGGGCTCGAGTCAATCCCAAGACGAAGGAGTGTATAATTAGAGTGTGCAGAAGGGAATGAGATCGATGGCAAACCCATGATCTTTTGTTTAGATCCCAGACCAGGTTGTGTTTTGTGAAGTTAAGTGGCGTGTGTCCTGGTAGACGCAGAATCTTTGCGCGGAGGGGACAGACAGACAGATCGAGATCCGGTCTAGCAGAAATAAAGGATTCCTAGAACAATGTCTCCGATTTCGATTTAAATCGATTTGATAATGTGGGTTCTATTTTATTCTTTAGCTTCAAAAGGGGCTGCGTAACCAGAGGCGATGAGTTTGAATTAATGGGGATTCTAGATTTCCCCACGAACGGGGTCAAGAACGTTTTGTCACAAGAGGTTCAATTGCTGGGTTCGAGGATAAATACCTCTAGGTCGTTTGCTCCTATATCGAAATGCGTCTTGCCATGGATAAATTCCTGGATGCAAACGTTCCCCATGGACATTCGCGACGAAGGAAAATTTCATTCGGGGAAATGTTTCCACCTAAACGACGATTTCCCGTTAGTAGAATACAATTTAATCTATGATATTTTTTCCCAGAGATAATTTCCCCCAAAGGACAATTCATCTCAGACCTCAATTGAACAATCAAAGACATATGCATTAAGGACAATTCTACCCCTAGTTATTTGTTCTTAGGATAAATTTCCCCACTCAAATTTGCCCTAAGGAAAGCTTTCCAAGGATAATTTCATTATCATTCATTCTTCAAGGACAATTGCATAGAGATAAATAAGTAACCAAATAATTTATAAGACTCCCAAATAATCTTTTCTAAATTACAGAACAATCATGAATTTTCAAAGAGGTCAAAATTTATTTAAAATATTCAGAATAAGCTCAAATTATTAAACTGATTTAAAATGTCTCTTTTTGTTATATGTACATATATGAACCAAATGAATTATTTAATACTTTTTAAAGTTTACCATTATAACTATTCATAGTGTGAATCATTTTAATATATCTTTTTATGTTTAATATTTTATAAATGATCGAAAAATTAAAAGTTTATATTCGATTTGCATTATTTTTCCTTTATAAGCTCAAACGAATAAAATTTTCCCGGGAAAAATTAAAAATTGTTTTGTTCGCTTCACCATATTGACCTTCGGTCTGTCTAAGACGAACAATTCCTTATTTTCTTTCGGAAATAAAGTAACTTCGCCTTTTTATCCTATTCAAAACCTAATAATATTGAAAGAAACTCTGTTTATTAAAACAAAATACTATTTTGCAATATTGAATAATTATTATCTAGAAGGTAAGATTCTTTTAATTATGGTTACCCGGAATAAATTGAATAGACCATCTCAGACATGTCTTGGCACTTAATGCTTCTTTTCTCTAGAGAAAACAAGTATTTTTCACGCTTCCTGAAGTTGATGAATCCATTTTGAACTGGTAGAGCGAGCAGTGTTTTGAATGTGTCATGATTGCACTAAATTTTGAGGGTAAATTCAATTTAAAATTCACTCCAGGGTTTATTAAATATTTCAGAAAGAAAATGGAAATAATCAAAGTAAAATTCGTTTTCTAAATAGTCTCAAAGTTACCATAGCAAGAAAGGTTCCGGACTTTCATTTATTTTAATATATTCCT
Organism: Ceratothoa steindachneri; assembly: GCA_963969495.1. Taxonomy (NCBI): domain Eukaryota; kingdom Metazoa; phylum Arthropoda; class Malacostraca; order Isopoda; family Cymothoidae; genus Ceratothoa; species Ceratothoa steindachneri. The sequence continues at coordinate 170,740 of CAXAKS010000251.1, read as the reverse complement.
AAGATCGGCCCCTGATATTCCCAGCTTTCAAGTGTCCGTGAATCTCTGGTTTATCTTAGCAATGAACGAATTTCCTTCTGTTCCAGGCCATTAATTCGTACCTGGGAGGGTGGAAAATCTGCGTCCAGACCCATTTCGGCCGTTCAGCGTTAATTTGTGGCGTTCTTAAGGAGGGAATGAATTGTAAACGTGGCGGGAAGAGACGTTTCATTTATCAAGAGGGGATGACTTGAATAACAGGCATATGGGGGAGGCCAACTGCCTGCAGGGAACATTTGGGATGCAAGGAAGAGGGGTGGGTATGTCTGGTTGGATGCGAGTGGAAGTGGTGACGAAAGAGTTATGGTGATTATGTGAAATGATTGGGTAGAATGCGAGGATTTGTTTTCGTGGTTGTAGTAGGAAGTGTATGGCGGTGTGAAAAATAATTGGAGTGCGGAAAATGCGAGAATTTATTTTTCTTGGTTGTGTATCATTTTAGAGTTGATGGGTGGAGAAGTGTGAGACTGTGTGAGAATGAAGATTGTTGGGATTTTTACAACATAAATATCGTCATCGTGTTCAGCTTGGGCGTGGGGTTAAGATGAACATGAATGGAATGGCGTTGGGGCGGGTTCCCCTTATTAGACGGAATATGTGTTCGGGCCATAGCCAGGTAAAATACGGGCCCCACGGAGTAAGGGAGCTGAGGAGTAAGGTAACTATTTGTAACCCTAATTCAAAAAACTTATTATTATCATTATTTGAGAGGAGGGGAAATTTGTGTTGATTCCCCCCTGTTGTGAATCACCTGGGGAGACCAAAGCCTCCCTCCCCTCTTTCCTCATCTGTCCCACTATCTCTCTTTCTCACTTCTTTGTCCTTTTATCTTCTCTCTATCTCTTATTCGTAATGGATGCCATTAACTCCTGACTGCCAATAACACCCCAGACTGGTGAGAGAGGGTTAAAGTGTGATGTTAGAAGTGGTTTTCAGGCTGAGTGTGAATTGGGGCAATGCTAAATGTAGGTAAGTAGATTAATGTGGCTGAGGTGAAGAGAATCTTAAGTGTGCTGAGTGTTTGCATTGGGCAAGTAGGATGGTTTTACTTATCTAGGTGGTGTCGTGAATAGTTGTGATAGAGATGGAGTAGACTGTAGAATTGCTATGGTAGAATTGCTACAGTATTTAAGAATTAATGCAGAGGAGTCCGGTGCCAAGAAACTGTGTGAGAGAATGCTGGTTGCCCAACATTGGTGTAAGAGAGTGAGGGAGTGAAGTGTATGGAGAGGGAAAGATCTCGAGTAAGACTAGTACTAATGGCCGATTGGAGATAGGTGTTGTTGTGTGAAAGTACATATCCTGAGGATTCACTGTACATGATATCACGAGAGGAGGACAAAATGTGCAAATAAAGTTGTGGCAGAGAAATTTCTGATGTGATGGAGGCATGGTGGAAGAAGTGTTGAGAATATAGATGTGACGATAATGCTGAAGAGCTAGTTAGCTGTTGTGCCAAGTTTTGTAAGTCTAGCAAAGGGGTGAAGGTTAAATTAGTGTTGAATAAAGGGTACAGTGCTCGGTAAAGGAGAGGTGACTGATAAATGGTGTGTGATGTGCATGAAAAGTGTGTAGGAGGGGTTAATCAACATCTGTTGTTCCCCCCAAAATGAGCCCCCTCCGAATCGCCTCCTAAACTTTCACACATTCTAACAATCATTTAATATCACTCCATAATTTCCCTCGTACAAACACCTTTTTTTATCGGTCAATCCAATTTATTTGCTTCCATTACATACACTTCCATGACGCATTTCTTTCCACTAACCACTCCTTTTTTCCACCATATACTTTATGTGGCATTCAGCACAAGGACATTTATAACATCTAATAACCAATAAACTCCTATTCTTTCAATATATTTCTCTTACACATTTATCCCTCTTTCTATAAACTCCTCATAGCTAGCAAACATCTTCTGCCGCTCATTTTGAAACCCAACAATCCTTATTCGTGCACCTATACGTTACACTCTCAACTAAAATACACCCACGCATAAGTCTTCTCAACTAAACCTCCCAAACATGAACCATTCACAATTTCTCTGATACGTATCTAGCTCATCCGTACCACATAATTCAGTACACTTCAGTAATTCATTTATATATTCCAAGTTTACCCTGAAGTTTCAGTCGATGGGTTCTGTTCAGTCGCAAATTCAACCACTATCATCAAACAGACAATAAAAGTTATATACTCTCAGCACAGTCACATCTTTCCTACCAAATTTCGCCTCTGCATATTTTTGAAAACTAGTCCTAATCCATATTATCCACTCTTTTGATTCTACAATCACACTTACACTTACCATACTCCCTACATAGGAAATTGCACTGTTTAGTAAAAACGACCACAACACCACAAAATTTCTTTTCATATCTCAATGCATTCCTTTAACCATCTCATTCGAATCTAAATTTTCTTTTTCACATAACTCCAATCAACCTTTCAGTGGTTTTACTCTCAACCAGACTCAAATTCTATTCTCATTTCTTATCACACCCAGATGACGAATTCCTCTGTCTGGTTACATTCAAACATTCATCATTGACGAACAAAAAGAGAAGCACTAACCGGTTTTCTTTCAGCCGCTTCCATCTCTTACAATACAGAATGAACCTATACTGTACAACCTTCTCTTTATACCAACTCCCGTCACTTTATTGAACTTTCGCACACGCATCTTCAACTTATTTACTGTTTTGCCACCCTGGTAACCTCCTCTTTTTATAGGTAATGGAGTTAATCCAGTTATATTCGCACTTAGAGATTCATTAGCTTTCTCCCAGGAAAGACGTGCGGAGGGTGGATAAGGTGGAAGCTTAGGCAACGAAATTATTCACCTCATTCAGTCACAAGAGACATGAAACAAGGGTGGCAGACCCATCTTGATTTCTCCGGAGACGACGAGACAAACTAATCTCCATCCTCAGAATTTTAAACGGCATATATTCATAATTAAAAAAATACTCCTTGTGGAAATGGATGCAAATTTGTGGTCAAAGGATTCTCTTCGAACACTAGTGGAGATTACTTTTTGTATACAATAGACAAGCATGGAATAAACTGCCCGAAAATGTTGTCAAAAGTACGGGCGTCGATATGATTTAAATGAGGTTAGACAACATTATACGTACTCTTTTTGCTTTAGAACATTGCGCTAAAGTAATCGGGACAATTCGTATGTATGTAAATAGGTGTATAATCTGATGGAACTTCGTAGAGGTGTTAAGTACGTTTTTCTACTTACTTCAACTCTATTTAACTTTCTCTCTAAGTCCACCTATCGCTCTCTCATTCTTTCTGTAATATAAGAAACATAGCGAGCGCCCTTCAGATTTAATGCATCTCTAAACTCTTGTTTACGTCAAATTAAAAACGTCTTACAATATCACTTCAATCGTATCCGGACTTAAAAATTATGGCACGAAAATAGGTTTATGTTAAATGCCTCCTGGATAATGACATAGACGCAAAAAACGGGAGATTACAATCGAAAATAAGGAAGTTGTTGTATTTGATTGTTGTGAGTAATGTATGTATATCTTGTCCTTAACTCTATAATTTAACTTGGTGAATTTTTGAAAATGTTTTTTTTGCTTAGTGGACAAATAACCTTTCATGTTTTTGAGTTTAGGTTTATTTGGAACTTTTATTCGCAGGGCTGTTTTTTGTATGTTTCGAACTTTTATCAAAGTTCTTTCTAAAAGTTTAGAAAAAATAAATATAATTATCGAATGATTTGGAATGGAAAAACATACAAATCGTGAAGTTCAAAAAATGTATTAAAATTGGGGCTTTGGCGCTTTTTTACTATCATTTCGTATATAAAACAAATTTAGATGAAAAAAGAGATCTGACGAAGGTCTTTCTATATATCAAACCGGGTGAAGTAACTTAAAAAAAAGGTTTCAGGGTGTCGATGTTGAATAAAGTGTTTGGAAAATTCTCAACTATATATAAATCTTCAAGGGATAAAGACAATATAATAAATCGGTTAAATAACTTAAAAAAAAGGTTTAAGGGTGTCTATGTTAAAAAAAGTGTTCAGGGTGTTAGAATAAAGAGTCTATAAAGGGGATTAAAAAAAGCGGTGAGGCATAGCAAATAGGCCGTAGGCCACACCCCGAAGGAGTGTCTGTGGAACCAAGTTCTTTCTGTAAGAAAGAATACGAAGTATGGCTTGTTGCTCTATAAATTTAATTTATTTTCAAGCCATTAAAACCAGTATCATTTCTTTTAGGAAATTTAAGAAATGTGATTGTCTATCTATCCTTATTTCATTATTACACTTGGCAATATTGTGTCAGATAGTGTTATGTTATATGAAAATAATTTTACATGTATTATATATACCAGTAAAGTCATTATCAATAATACATAAGCGTCCTACGGCGCTGATGCTATCAAGGAGTCGAAGAGCAGTTTGGAACAGAATCTGAACAGAATCTGCCCGACAGAAAATATTTCCCACAAAGAGAAGACAAGAGCGAAGGCTACGATACTGCGACCGGGAGCAAAATCATTAAATGGGTTATTTTTTTTATCTTAGGAATGGAAATATTTGCCCAAAATTGATTTCTTAAGGGATAATTGTTGCAAGAAACCTTTGGGCTGTATATATCATATTAAAATTTAAACTTTTAACCTCACCAATATTTGTAACTTTGCATTTCAAAATCCTGGTCATTAACGATATATGGCATTATTTTCTCGTCGCAGGAGACGTTTTATTTTGATTCGTCATGGGTGATGTTTTTTTATTCTCCATCTTTTCTTTCTTAAAGTGTGATTGAAATCTCCACAGTATTATTAAATATATTTTCGCATTTTACTTTAACAGGATGGAATAACCTTAAACTTCAACAGTTAATAGGCATTTTCACCTGCGTCCGCAGCTTCACTATTCATCTGCTTCACTAACGGACGGACCCGAATATTTTACACACAAAACAAAATTGGGTCTAATTTGATTGTCTTTAAATCCCTAATTCCAAAAATGTATAAATTAAAAAGCAGCAAAAAATTAAATTCTTAAGATCTATTCGCCTTAATCAGATTTATGAACATTTTCTAAATTAATTCACTTTTTTCTAAGTATAAGAAAGAAAAATAAGACAATTGATAAAAAATTATGGTTTGTTGTGTTATTTTCAAAACTTTGATTTGTAGATAATGATTTTAAAGGGAAAAATAAAGTTTCAAAGCTGTTTTATTTTAAGATTTACATAAATATTTAAGCTAAATATATCGACAATCAATTACCTCTAAAGAAATCCGAAAGTCCAACTCATCCCTGATTGCTGTGTAATGATACCAATTTTTATTCATTCTTAGTACGTTTAAAATTAGATTTTTCTTAGTTGAGGTTAAAAATAATGACGCAAACTGTAATTCAAGTCCTCCGAATGCTGGTTTTCGTTATAGGGAACTGATTAATTTTGCCTCATAGTTTGACGCCTAAAAATGATAGTGTCCGTCAGTTTCCGTAGTAAACTAATATTTAGATTTTATTTCCTTAAATAGTTTATAACGTTTATGGGACGTGATTTGGTTATATAAATAATCATCTCCGCATCTCATATATTACACGGCTCTCAACAGAGTTTTTATCCTACTACCAAAAGGTCCTCATAAAAGGACATGAAAAGAGAATATAGGATGCAACTGAGTGCAATTCCCATGAAAACCTGTCTATTTGATTGAATAGAGAATGACTGAATATACAAGTATAAAAGTCAACTTAAACTTGAAGGAAATTGAGTATCTTTTCAATTCTCAATCGAGAAAATGTTATCAAAAGACTTAAAGAAGTTTAATGGAAATCTCCGTCGTTACATCGAAGGGAATGTTAGTAAATAAAGAGAATTGATCAAAACAATAACTTGGAGTTGACTGAAATCAATCTCCGATACTTCTTCTGTGTTCATTGATAGAAATCGGCTTTAAATAGGGAAGAAGGAAATTATAAGATTATTGCATTTAATTCTATTTAGAGCTCAAATTTTCCAAGAAACGGTTTATGGGGGACATTTTAACTCTTTAGTGACTGGTCTTAGTTCCCATAGTCATAATTGACTGAAATTTGACTTGAAAGTCTCGTTGTGTCTACTATTAATATGATATTGTCTATACCATGCAAATGATTAAACCATGAAAATTATTAAACATAGGAGTATATGCAATACCATGCAACGATTGCCATAAAGTTTATATAGGGGAAACGGGGAGAAATCTAGACAAGAGATTGTATGAACACAAAAGAGATATTAGAGTGGGCAGCGAAAGCAGTGGAATATTTTGCCATGTTAGAGACTTGAATCATACGATCGATTTCAATGGAAGTAAAAGAATCGTAGAATCGAGCTTGATGTCGTCAGTTCCTAATTTAAATCTATCTGAGGGTCAATTTTCTTTTAATCCTGTAATACGAAAGCAAATAAACAAAATAGTAAAATGTCAGTCTTCAATATGTTTAGGCCTAACCCCCCCCCCCTAGATTAGCCACAAGTAGGGGATTGGGGAAAAAAGAGGGGATCTTTCACGACCAGACCTTGTGTTATGATTATATGCACATTTCTTATATTTTCTATCCAGTGTCAGTTGAAAAAGGGTGTGAGATACACCGAAACTGTTCTGAATTAAATTGTCTTCGGATAATGTGGTTTAATTCCTCATATATATATATATATATATATATATATATATATATATATATATATATATATATATATATATATATATATATATATATATATATATATATATTGGTGATGGAGTCGTTCCTTGGGAACCTTATTCGTAGCAGGAATATGAAGACATATGCGATGGTTACGAACATTTAATTTTCCGGACGTTTTGGTCGTTAACGGTGACCATCGCTGCTTAGAATCCACCTCCAGAAACTTGAGAAGGCCAAACCGGATGTCCAATTTCTCCAACATAATTCGCTGTTGAGGGCCATCGTTAATGACCGAAACGTCCGGAAAATTAAATGTTCGTAACCATCGCATATGTCTTATATATATATATATATATATATATATATATATATATATATATATATATATATATATATATATATATATATATATATATATATATATATATATATATGTATATGTAAGCAAAATATAAGGTGCAACTTTGGTGAAGACGAAATCAACTTTTCTGTATAATTTCTGCCTATGAAACCATTTTCTGGGTGTAAATATGAATTCATAACCATTAATAAACGAAAACACTACTTTTCCTTTTATACTGAAGTTATAATGATGAATTTATTTAGTTTCAGATCCTCCATAAAATATGAGCTGTACAAATCAAATCCTATTTGATATTTATTTACTGCTTATGATAAATGTCACTGCATCCCATCTTATGAATTCTTTTGTTGCATTTTTGGCACTGCAGCCTGATGTTCGTTGAAAATACTATACATCTACCTTGCAAAGCTGGTACCAGAATGTGGATGATCTCATCAAATCGTGAGACATTGCATGGCGGAGCAGTTGGCCCGTGGCGTCGTTTTCGTTCTTTTCCATTTTTAGGGACGTTCTCGCTATTTCTTGTGTGAAGGGTTCACATGCTGGTAAAATCAGTATGCTGCCTAACAGACATATTGAGAATGTGTGAAAGCAAATTTCACCACCCTTTTCTAGATCGTAAGGTCGGTAAGAAGATAATAAAGACATCTACCCCACCCATTCCTTTATTGTATATGCTAATTAAGTGGGGTTGCGTAACAGCTTATTTCTTTTCCTCTTTCACTCTTGTCTCTACCTTTTGGATAGGAGTTATGCTGTAGTAGTTGGTTGCAACATTAACAACTGAACTCTCATTCCCTTTGACGCAAATAACTAATGCATCCGATTTGAAATCATAAAATCCTCTCTCTCTCTTCTTCATTCCCTTGTTGCTCGGGAGGGGACAATGCCCTGTCATGCTTTCTCGAACTGTCCCGCAAGCACCGATTCCTGTCTCACTTCAGTTACTTAGGAGTTTGTAGATGTTAAAAAAATTATCAAAATAAGTTACATGCTTTGAATAGTTTTGAACAATTTCCAACATTTGATCCACTACCCGATACCCTAAAGGTAAGGATGCACTTCCTTCTTTTCCGCAATAAATAGAGAAGGTGTATGGATAGCTATTAGAGCCACACATCATCCACACTTTGAAGCCAAAGCAAACGGGCTTATTCTTTCCGAATTTTTTGCCTCTATGTAATCTCTTGTAAGAGATCATCGACTCATCAAGACTCAAAAATTCGTGAACTTCCCCAAATTGCTGACAATTTGTGCGAAGCATCTCTAAGTGTGGCTGAACTTTAGCTACTTTTGAATCAGATAATATGTTATTATCAGAGATCTGGATATATCTTTTTACTGATTTAAATCTATCCCTGCTCATTTTCTTCACTATATTGGAGCTTCCTTATCTTCACTAGTAGACCAATAGAAATTTTAAGAAGGTAAAGAATGATAAGCACTCAAAAGAACCGAACCTAAAAAATTCCTAATTTCTACTTCACTTACGTTGAAAGCTGGAACATTCTTATCCCGTCTTGCCTATAAATTTGTCTGCTCGATAATGAAACTTGTCATGTCATCATCAAAATATAAAGAAAATATGGAAAACACATCTTTTCTCGAGATAGTTTTCACCAACCTTTTGAGGTGCACTATGATGATTTAGGGCAACCTTATCCCTTCTTCCCCACCTAAATGCAGCAGCAGGCGACCCAACTTCCTTTTATGAATCTTCATCACTACACACATGAACTTTCAACTCTCCAACTACTTCTTCAGGCTGATTCAGATCATCATTGGCATCTTCTTCATCACTGCCCGATTTCCTATTGCCAGCTGCCAGATTCAGGTGGAATAATCACAATATCAGCGTTACTCCTTTACTCAGCATATTCTCTTGCATTCTCCAGAAATCGACATCGTGGAGTCCCTCCTCTCCTCATTCTGTGAAAAACACAAACAATATAAATAGCTCCATAGCTCAGTGGGTAAGCATTTTTTTGCGGCATTGACAGAAATTGAAGTTAGAGATAATTATGTACTTTAGTAAATATTGACATGTTGGCCACGGGATCGTCACTTTTAGATATTCACATACACATATGTGTGTGTAAACACACAAGTATGCATTCGGACAGGCATTTATTTACTGCATTAATATATTAGTATTTTGGGGGGTTTTGTTACACTTAGTTTGATATCTTGATAATAACAATCAATTCTGCCTATAAATACAACGTAAATGGAGTAAAAATAACGAAATGAAACAAGTTAATTACCCATAAAACGATGTAGAATCCATGAAGAGAGGGCGCACTAAACGTGTTTACTCAATGTATTCCGAGTTTCAAATAACTAAGATCATATCAAACCTGTGGATTGCGCCAAGATACAAATTTGGACGTGTCATAATTTGTGCAGCGTCATCGAAATATAGGGAAAAAAAGGCTCCAGTAGTGTCCAACGTTCCCATTTTCCGAACATTATATTCACACCTTTTTTTTCTATACAAGATTACCCGTGGATCGTCGAATTTTTAATAATTATTTGTAAAATCATATTCTCAATTATAATATCAAATAATATAAAGGTATTAAAAATTTTAACATTGTTTGTTTATTATATTTATAATAGTAAGTGATAATTGTAATTTTTGTATATATCTGATAACCCAAAATATGGTTACTAATATTTTATTTTATACAAATATTTAAAAAAAAAGAATTAAACATAGTTTTACATTTTGTGATGTTCAATTAATGAATTAAGCTGAACATTGCACTTAAAAGTCATTTAGAAGTTATGTTTCCAAAATGGGAACGTTAAACACTAAAGGGTTAATGAGATTTAGTATAGGTCTTCCACACCATCACCGAAGCTGGCTTCCGTCTCTTGAGACATGTCACCTCCTCTACCGGAATTCATTTTTATTTTGAACCCAATTACTACCATTCAATGTATTGTGGTTGGCCTTGAAAGTGATCAACATCACATAAGTCTAATGGAATGGAAGCTTCGATTCTTCAAGTAGCTGTTGGAGGAGCAGATTTGCTCTTTCGACTCGCTTCTCTTTCTTTGAGTTACATAGCAGATGTCCTCTAGCTATCTTGAATGGTCCTTATTGGGTGGTTCTCGTAGGTTAAAGTCAATGGTTGTCTCTTAAGCCATTTGAATGCCTTAAAACGACCCAGATCTGTTCAAAGTAGGGTTAAGTATTTTGGAAATTTTGTCGCTGTCTTTCAACTTCTCTCAAGTTCTCGATTGATTCAAATGTTCCAGTGATCTTTGTAAACGGGTGTTGTCTCTTTTTGAACTCAAAATTTGATTAAAAAATTCAATAAATCCTGATACAAACTGCAAAAAAGTAAGTCATTATTATAAATTCGTATAAAGCTCAAAATAACAGCACTTTTGTCCTTTTCATTCCCTCATTCTGCTGTTTTACTGTTACTTCCCTAAAATAAAAGAGGGTGTTAAAGCATATAGCCCCCTGAATCCAAACTCTTGTTTCTTGGATCAAAGTTCTCGTCCTCTTATATCGCGAAACAGAGGTAAGCTTCATTTAACTTTTGATAATATACATATTTATATATTTTGGAGTGTATGTCTCTGACATTGTGTGTGTGTATTTTACAGTAATTTTTGATTCTTCGATTTTCATAGTTAAAAAATATCTGATTTTTTACGAACTTAAAATTAAGTTTCTATCTTTTAAATTTTTTCTGCTTTATTCTTTTATATTGATGCGCCTCTGACACGCTAATTTGAGTTTTACCCAGCAACTACATAATGGAACATGGGTAGAGGTTACCTTAGACATTAATTTAATATCAAGCATTGTGTTATACTTCTGCATAATTATCTCTGAAGGTTCTGAGTAAATCTTTTTTTATATCACTTGAATGTTTGATTCCCATCAGTCCTTATTATCCTTTAGAGTTTAAAAAAACCCCGTACTCACTAAAATGGTAGCTCCTAACTACATCCCTTTAGTTCCCTTTAGGGTTCTGACTGATTATCCGCCCTCTTAGGTTTATAAAAGTTATCGATTCTTAATTAAGTTTCTTAAATAAAGCGTAATTTCTTCATTTTAAGTGTTTTGAGTTATAGACCTATTTCGAGATGCTAATGGCGGCTTGTCCCTATTTTCTTTTGAAGACTGAACTCCCCCCCCTCCCCCCCCCAAAAAATGTCTGAGTTGCACCGAGCTCAAATCTATTGAATGAGGTAAACCCTTTGTGTCCAATGCTCCTTCAGGGTTCTCTAAAGGGACTCTATCACAAGCGCGGGGATTTTGAAATGCGTATGGATCTTCTCAAGCTCACCGTTATGTGATTTATGGTGATGTAGATCTTCCAAGCCTCGATCCTTCTCTTGTATGTCACTCGATGATGTCTTATGACACGCACTCATCTCGGAGGCAATCTTTGATCCTCACTATTCCTTCCCTATTGCTTCCCAGTCTATCTCTTCATGATATGGTGTCCTGGTATAGCAATTATATATATATATATATATATATATATATATATATATATATATATATATATATATATATATATATATATATATATATATATACGAGGGGCGGTCAATAAGTTTTGCAATTCGGATATAAGGAAACGAGATATGAGGAAAAGTGTTTTATTATTTTTCAATATAACTACCCTCGACTTCAATGCACTTGCGCCACTTGTTCCTGAGGCTTCGAATTCCAGACAACCAGAAATCTCCAGACTGCTGTTTAATCCACTTCTGGACGGCGAGCTGGACATCTTCATCGTCCCCAAACCGGCGTCCACGCAATGCAGCCTTGAGCTGGCGGAATTAAAAGTAGTCGCTAGCGGCCAGATCTGGACTGTAGGGGGGATGGTTGAGCTCCTCGAATCCGCACCCACGCAGGGCTGCTTGTGCAACTCTGGCCTTCTGACTTTGACGACGTTGAAGTCGATCATGAAGCGTGAGGGTTTTAGGGACATAACGGGCAGAGACCTCGGTCATGGCCAAATTGTCGTGAATGATGTTGATAACACTTCCATGTGATATTCTAAGTTCTCGCGCGATTTCTTCGACCTTCATCCGTCGATTTTCGAGGATTATCGTCTCCACACGGGCCACATTATCCTCGTTGGTACAGTCTGACGGGCGCCTTGGACAGAAGTCATCTTCAAGGGACTCACGACCATAACGGAACTCGCTATTCCTGCTAGAAATAGTTGCATAGCAGGGGCGGTGTCTGTGTACACTTCAACCATGCGTTCATGGATCTCTTTGAAATTCTTGCCTTCCTTGGTCAAAAATTTGATCAATGCGTCGTGCTCAACCTTCTCCATTGTTGAAAAATTTTTGATTGACGATCTGCGATCAGCTACTGCTTCTTAGATAGACGAGGCAGGAGCGTGCGGCTACAGGTCCTGACTTGTCATAACTTGTCATAAAACCCGCACAAACATCCATGCCCTTTCCTCTGTTTTGCCGTACCGATTCCCAAAACTTATTGAACGCCTCTCGTATATATATATATATATATACAGATGGGCTTGGCTGCAGGTCCTGACTTGTCATAACTTGTCATAACACCCCCACAAACAGCCATCCCCCTTCCTCTGTTTTGCCCTACCGATTCCCCAAACTTACTGACCGACCCTCGTATATATATATATATATATATATATAAATATATATATATACACTGATGGGCATGGCTGATCAGTTGGCTGGAGGAGTTAATGAGAAGGGAGGAGAACCCCTCCCCCAGTACGTGGGTATTAACGATCAAAGTAAGCGAGTGCAGATCGGGTTTAAGGACTGAGTTACGGCTGAATGCATTTCAAGTTATTTAAATAGTAAGACAAAAATAATATTTAATAACATAAAAAGGTAATATTAAATATTTACAAAAGTGCGTTTAAATGAAAATATTTGGTCAGATGAAAAATAATACTCTGTGTCGGTCGAAGGGACAAATCAAAGGGTTTATGGCGTATCAATGGCCTGACTTGGAACGGAGTCTTCAAAAGGGCTACGCTAAGCCAAAATACAAACAAAGATTTTGGATACGGGAAGATCGGATTATAATATGATTTTCGGGTGACGGCGGCTTGCAATACGTAAGCTTGAAGCGTGAGGGGTAAAGCACTTTGGGGAGACGAGAATTGCAAAAAGAACAGGTTTTACCTCAACGCTATCGTCAAGGGAGTACTTGCGCGACTACACGAATAGCGGCCGGTTCATGGATCTTGTCAATCGTCTGGGAAAGAGTCGAACGGGTGGCAGAGAGTTCTATCTTTCGCTGTTCGAATACACCGAGGGGAAACCGTAGGAGAATCGTGATGTGTCTTCGTGTGTAGGGCGAGTGGGTACTGAGTCGATCTAGCCAAGCCTTATGTTAAATAAGTGTTGACGAGGCGGAGAAATAACCTCAAGCCAAGGCACGCTATCCTTAGATAAACATTGAGCGGGGAGAATAGCCGGCTTCCAGCCGAGGAATTAGAGATAAGCAGGCCTATAGAATATTCTTTCGAGTTCTTTCTCACTTCCAAGGTAGCTGTTGAGAGGTCAAATCACCGCAAGCGCGGAGGATAGGTCTCCTCGAGTAAATACAGCTGTGCTCAATAAAGCCGCGTTGACCCGATTCCTGCCTCGTTTAACCTTGCTCCGGAAGCTCTCTGTTTCTAGGTTAACGCCACGTGTATTATTGATGGTCCGAGGTGGACCAAAAAGCTCTATTCTTCCACACATGACGTTCGCCTATCATCCTCCGAATGATTTCTACAGGGACGAATGCATGTTTGACGTCAAAATGGGGATATCACCCACTCTGGTCTTCAAGACCCCTAATGCTAAGCATCAGGTATATAGTATCCCTCCTGACCACCGTTACTGGAGATGGACACTACCAGAACAATATTAATAGACCTTAAACATTGTTCACTTTTTAAATGTGTGGTGGAACAAGTGTTAATATGGAATATGTGATGGAGACAAAGGAGTTTCTGAATGCGTACTCCTTCAACTCAAAGGTGAGGTGTTTTGTAGAAGATCTGGTAGAATTGTTTTCAAAATCAAAGACTAAGGTGGAAATGGGAGAGTAACCTTGGAAAACTTTAACCCATCTTTCAGAATCCATTTTGAAGTGGAAGCGACTTAGAGCTTGAATACAAGTTTCAGTATTCTGGAGATAGTGTCACGATCGGAGCTGTCTATTCATGTTTACAAGATCTACCTAACTTCTACCTTCCCCAATATTATGGCAAAGAAGAAGCTTCTTTGAAAATTGCCTGGTCTGAGCTCTCCTTTCGGCGACTAGAAACCAACATGAGCTCTCACTTTGGATCAGACGACCTACTTAGCTTTGCAGGATCCCAAACTCCGCAGGTGAGTCCTGGGGAGTACTCCTTGGCAGAGGGCAGCAACATTACTATGCTGTGCAACGAGACCTTCCTAGCACCGGTCAATGGAACGCCCGCATTCTCTTTGTTTCCCACCTACATGCAGGTGGTGCACAGCTGCTTTTATGCACTCACTTTGCCGGTGGGTGTGGTGAGAAACGTATTGAGGCCGGTGGTGGTGTTCCGTTACCGAGAACTGAAGAGTTCGTTCCACGGGTACCGTCATCATTAACTTGGCCCTGTCGGATCTGCTGGTGTTGCTCGTGTACAAATCAAGAGTCTTCATCGAGCTCTTCTCCCCGCCACATATGTGGGTCATACTCATCCTCATGTGTAATTACACCTCCGATGCCCAATCGTTTTTGTTCCATGTCCCCACTCGCGTTCAGTCCCCGTGATCGCCCCACTCTTTCGGTTTCAGGCAAGTTGATCCAATTCGTCGAGCTGATGGTGGAGAATGTCTCCATCCTCACCATCCTTGCCATCTCCATCGAGAGGCACCACGTCATCTGCCACCCATTGAAAGCCGCTCGCACCTGTACTCGAACCCGGGCCGCTGTCATCTGCACCATTGTGTGGCAGGTGGCAGCCGTCATATCCAGGTCGGTGGGCATCTTTGTTTTAAGGGCAGTGTAGAAGATTTGTGTGGCATCAGCTTGTGAGCGTGTCTCAAAGACTCTTATCAACACTTTCGGCCCCCAATAACCGTCGGTGTAGATAATTCTTACATAATAAACAACAATCAGATGATGTGTCTTCAGTACAAAATTCTAATCAAGTGATCTACACAGCCAGTGCCAATATTAACTTTTTAAATCTTTTTGGAACACCGATTAATGAGTGAGATTAAGCTAAATATTGGTTATTTTTTGGATATTAAGAAATAAATAATCTCTTTCTCTCTGGAACGGTTCTTCAGCCACGTCATCGTTAGGACAGAATACTGGATGGCTCGCTACGTTCGTCAGGAGACCCTCATCCCTGTTTGCGTGACGCGAATAGACTAGTTCTGGCCCTCGGTATGTACGCCGTGACTTCACTAAGGGTTGTGTTTCTAGAGATTCTTAAAATGACGGTGTTTTAAACATCGGAGACAGGTTAACTGGCTTATATGTTTCACTGTTTCCCAAGGTCAAAACCTGTTTTCCTATGCAAATAATATGTGTTCCGATAGGTATTGAAGTGTTTTGAGTGTGCCACAAGTCCATAGAATACTTTGGATGATTAATTTCTTTAATTTAGTCTAGATTTCGAACAGACTTAAGTTTTCCTTAGCTTCTATCACTAGCCTCGCGCTAGGTTGGCTAACTCAAAATGTTACTTGTTAAGCTTGAATTAATATCTTTCACCAAAGGTCTTTTAAGACTATTTTCCCCAACCTATATGATTTTCTTTCGAAGTGTAATACTTAGTGGTAAACTGCATCATTGTGCAAACATGTTTTAAACATAGGATTTTGGTGTTGTTCTATCTACTGTGAACTAAATATTTCTATCACGTTGGCATCCTGTTCTTCCCTTATTTATTCTTTTAATTTTTTCTCTTATCTTTTAAGTCTCCTCTTTCTCAAAATGCAATTATTAAGGCCGAAAACCTGGATACGTGTTTTGTTATTTCAGTCCTTCTTGTCGAAAGGGATGGTGGGGTTTAGATGGGGTCCCATACCGACACATCAGGATGACGGAAACGGGATTTAAAGGTCTTAGCGAGGCTGTGAATAGCTCCTGAATATATCAGGGATGGGGGGGGGATGTACAGCCCGTCTGCTGGATAAAGACTCTCACTCCTTGATATATCTACATGCTGTCGCTGAACGTGAGCCTCTTCTTCATCCCTCTGGCGTTCTTGTTGGCCCTCTATACCCGCATCGTCCGACAGCTGCTCAGTGACAACAAAGAACTCAGCCCGCACATGACCCGCGGGCACCTGTAAGCGCGCAAGCAGGTGGGGCCTATTTCGTCCGGGGGAACAATAGCATAATGGGGTCACATCCATAGTAGTAAACCTGCACCCCTTTTCTTAAAACGATTGCCACTCATCTATTCAGCGAGTTATTACTGCTTGAACATAATGCTCCGCAGGTTGTCCCTTGCGGGCAAGAAACTACAGTTACACCTATATAAAACACTCGTGTGACCTCTTCTCACGTACGCCCCACTGTCACTCGTATCTGCGAGTGTCACGTTGCAGAAGATGGCTCAGCGCATTCAGAACTCTGCTCTGAAGTGCGCTTGCCACTCTTCCATGTACGCGAGAATGTCAACACTACATGACAACCACGAATTAGCATCTCTTAACACATACTTTCACACTATTCTCACAAAACAATGAGGGAAAACTCGCCAGAGACCCAATATACACCGCACTACACGCGAGACTGTATGTTGCGATGGCACTGTGCCACCCCACAGCTCATGGCCACCCGCAACCCATACCGTTCTATGCATAAGTTAAGAGCATCATGAATAACGCGTTTCCGACTATGCAGACACGATCTCCTTCCTGACTACCCCCCCCCCCCTCCCAACCGCCGTCCAGTCATGAACACCCAGAGACACACCAACTCCACCACGCATCGGTGTCTAGCCACCGACCTATCAACTTTTCCTATTCCCTTTCAAGTTATTTCCGTACCCTTTTCCTTTACGACTACCTGATCGCCTGAGTTACACAGTGATCCCTCTCTGTTCTTTCTATATACATCGATTCGATTCATTTTCCGAATTTTTCCATTCGGCTTACTCAGTCCGTATGCTTGCTCTCTCGCCGCGAAATGGAAAAGGATATCTCAGGTAAAGGAGGAAAGGTTTTAGGAAGGACCTAATAACGTTTTGAAGAAAACTTCTAAGAATAAATACATACCGGGAAGTTTGTCTTCCCATTTATAAGGTTGAATGTGTTAACCATCTATAATTTTCATTCGAATGTTTTACTTTTTTCGACCCCACAGATATCCCCAGAAAAGAGATGTTTTGGGAGGCTTTGTGGATTTATTTGAAAATTGAGGTAATTTTAGACCAATCATGAGGTTGTATTTGAGTATTGAGAATTGGTGGTAAATTCTGGATCAATCAGATGATGGATATTTTTATGGCCTGCTTGGTTAATTTGCATTTAGCGGGTGATTTTAGACCAATTTTGATAACATTAAATCTGTCATAGAGTGATGTGAATTTTGAAGACGTGATTGCCAATTTTAATAAACTGACTGAGCAGGTACAGAGTAAAATCTTCCCGTCATAGAATAATGTTTGTGACTTGAATGATGAGTGAATTTCTTTCGCTGTACTACGAGAAGAACTTTGGATTTTGCCCGAAGACGGCGGTCGTCGAATGCATAAAAGCTTCGAAATATTATATCAAATTATATCAAATAAGTCTCAAAGACAAGAAACTGTTCTTTGCGTCTTGACTTAGTGGTAAACTGAGTATTACTTTGTGTCATTAGAGGAGGCAAGGACTTAATACCTTCCGTATGAGAGTATTTACACGTATTATAAATGGACGTTACCAATTACCACAACACAGACATCCTAATTGGGAATACCTAGACTAATAGCTTTAAAATGTAGATCGCAATGGTTTAATACCATCAAAGAATCCTATAAATAGTGATGTCTTTGTATCTGATCCATTTGTTCCGTGACTATAAACGTGAAACTGTATGTGGTGTCGCTCTCAAGGGAGGCGAGAAAAGTGTTGGTGGGGGAAGTATTTTGGACTTGGTTTTATCTGGAGAAGAAATCCTTCGATCGATTTCACGTAAGGTAAACTTGCAAATACTTATAAATGAGGAATCTAAATTGTGTGGAATATGAATGCAAATACTCTTGCAACTTTCGGGCCGGAGGGGCATGTAATAGTCGAAGATTAACAGCTACACGTTAGCCTGGCGGCACCTGTGATCCTCTTGGACTAGAAATTACGAATCATCAAAAACCTTAACTTCCCCCCAAATCTCCATCCCCAAAATAGGAAAGTTAAAGTCATATTTTAAAGTAATATATTTATATTTTAATATTAAACTTCCTACAGGGTGCGTCAGTTATTTAATATCATAACTTCAGAGAGTCATGCATGACCTAAACGTGTTTCACTCTTGTTCATCCCAAGTATTTTGAGAACACAACTTGAGCGAGCCAAAGTCTTCCCTGCTTAATGAAGGGGATTCGTGTGGAAGATGCTCAACATGGGTTTAAAAGAGGTAGATCGTGTTTAACAAATTTGCTGGATTTTATGGATTATGTTACTAAACAATTAGATAAAGGAGAGAATGTTGATGTAATTTACTTAGATTTTAGCAAAGCTTTAGATAAGGTTCCACATATGAGACTAGTTCACAAATTAAAAATGCATAGGATATGTGGTAAAGTTTCGAATTGGATGGCTGAAAGACAGGAAACAGGGAGTTGTACTGAATGGGGTGAGGTCACAGTGGAGGGACGTTATCAATGGTGTACCTCAGGGACCCGTTCTAGGCACTTTATTATTCATAGTTTATATAAATAATCTTGGGGAGGCTGCAAATAGCAAAGTGTCAATTTTTGCTGATGACACTAAATTGGCAGCTGTAGTCAAAGAAGTTGAGGGTAGCTTTAAAGTGTAGAGTGACTTGAATAAGTTATTAGCTTGGGCTCAGAAATGGCAGATGACTTTTAACCTTAAAAAATGCAAAGTTATTAAGATGGGAAGGGATAATAGGGAATTTAGCTATGGAATGGATGAGCATTGGCTGAATTCAGTTGATAATAAGAAGGACTTAGGTGCACTAGTAGATAGGTCACTGAAGTTTTCAAATCAGTGTATTGAGGCAAAAAATAGAGCAAATAGGGTGCTAGGATACATTAACAGGAATGAATTAAAAAGAGGCTCGGCCCGGATTTGCGAATTTTACGCGCCCAGTAGTTTCCTCCTTTATAAACGTTCATTCATGTAAAACTATCTTCCATTGGACATCAACCCGCCCGTTGTGTAATGTTAATCCACGTCAGTTGTGTATACTCACCGGATGGAGGCCTATATCGTGCTGAACCCCACTTGCCCCAGGATGATAAACTAAAATATGATTTTCCTTTCCTTTAAAAATGACATTGGTTAAATCAAGTGGGGCTCTCCGAACCATACCTGGTTATTCGCTAAGTGGGGCTCTCCGAAACATGGCTGGCTAATCGCTAATTTGGGCTCTCTGAACCATAGCTGGTTAGTTGCGGGATACCCGTCATTAATTATAAAATCAAAAACTGCTATCCATTAAATTTTATGTTATTTGTTAAACGCATTTATTTATTACTTATCTAATTCAATCCAGGAACGAATCCATGGGGGAGGGGGGCTAGGAGCCTGACCGCCACCCAAATTTCAGACCCGTTTCTGTTTATAAACTGTCTTTTTCTTCTTTATTTAACCTCGAATATCTTTATCTATTTTCTTGATAATACAGAGATGCAAGAAGCAAATAGACCCCCCCATAATTACTGAAATACCTTTATTCGTATTTCAAAGAATGAAATACATTTTGTACCATGAAAGGATACCATCAATACTCTATGGACTTTCTTTTAGCGGCTTAGAGAACTCCAATTGGCTTCGGCATAAATATAAGTTGTGAGATTTGAGCAGGTCGTAGATCGTGTTTGGCGGCGTGCAACATTCAGCAATTCTGGCTCTTACACGCCATTACACTCCTTAAATGCTTGACGGCGCCAACGTGTCCTTGCAACACACTATTTTGCTTCCACTCGGCCACAGAAACAAACAAGCACAAATCCAGAGTACTCTTCCACCAGATGTTAACTGCAGCATAACTTCTTAGAAGGGGGGTAGAACCGGCACCAAAACTCGGGAGCGCCTCTCCCCCTTGCTGGGTGACCGTTCGAACGTTCCATGCTGCCGATATTCGTGCGTAACCTGGGGGAAAATAAAAAAGAACGTTTGAAAAGGGGAAGTAAGCAGACATGTTTGAAATCAATAACAACTGGAGCAACGGAAGAGGGGATTATGCCCCTCTGTCCTCATCTTGCCCTAACCAAGGATCCTTAGATGGATGCTATTCGGCGACTAGCCTTCAAAATCATTCGCCTAACGATGAGATAAGTGAGGAGGATCATATAAAATGTTGCCGAATTAAAGATAGGGAAAAAATGAAATTGGGGGTGGATAGGGAGGGGGGGACCCCTTAATTTTGAAAAGGTCGAATTTAAGGCAGGAGAAATTCGTTCCAGAGAAAGGCATTTTCCTTTCCAATTGACTCGATGTCTAATGGATTGAGGCGTGTGAATGTATACATGTGTACGTTTAATGTATTATTACTATGTAAATGTGAGTGTGGGCGGATACACTGATACTGTGTGACGCGACTCACACCTTTTCACGACACCGCTATCATTTTCCTCCCAGGCTTCACAACGCAGCAGAGCAGATGCCACCTCTTTCACAGAACCCTACTTATGAACAGTGAATCTGTTGACCAGTTCAAGTCAAGACTAGACAAGGTCTTGAAAAGGGGCCGTTTAGGGACGCAAAAAAATTGAGCAGCCATGTGCCCGCTCGATTGCTAGTCCCAAGGTACCCTCTTTGAATGGACCGTAAGGTCTCCTAGGGTACCTTTACTCCTTGTTGTTACTCCTTGTTGTTACTCATTGGGGCACTCATATCCAAATAGCCTGACACGTCCATAATGGCTCGTGGAGGGTTCCACCAAGCGCACGAGTGTATACTAAGACCATATATGTACGTACATAATATTTGGTGCACATCGTAAGGATGAATCTTAATGCCAGGCTTTTCCTTTGTAAGCTTTTTTAAAGCCATTTTAGGATTTCATTTTGGCTTATTTTAGCTTGTTTCTGAGGTCATTCTGGCTATATTTGAGAAAGAAAAGTCCGTCTTTGGTGTAGTGCATTTAATCTTAATTGACATCTTATGATTCCGACTTCCTGGCGAGGAACAAGATGACAGCAGACAAAGGGTGAAAGAGCAGCGAATAAACGGAAGGACAAGATGGTAAATTCGAAGGATAAGGAAAAATTAATCGAATATATCCATATTTGAACGAATTATGTCCGATTGGAGACAACTAGTGAATTCAGTTCGATAATTTCCCCAAACACGAAAACTGTCTACATAACAAATTACCACGTTGGTACCATTTCCAGTTATCAGAAAACTCATTTATATCATTGAATGAGAAAGAAAAAATATATTTGATAGATTTTAGTTTTCATTTCGTCTAGGAAGATATAGAAAGATCGAAACATTCGAATTACACTCTTATTGAAGGAGCGCTTTAAGATCAAAATAGCTAGAATTATCTTGGATCCTTCCATTCACTCGGGGAAAATACAAATCTTTTTAAAATTGTTGAGGCCTAAAAAATGGTTTCATTTTATTGTGTCAACTTCTCAAAATGGATTGCCATTTGTTCAGAAGCCATACAGCGCTTACATAACGAATGTCTTACCTTTTGGATTAGGATTGAACAGACATAAATCATCGGATGAAGAATGCCACAAGGGCCTAACATACTTTTTTAATAATGTAAACCAAACTATTTAAATAAACATTAACAAAGTTTCTCTGATCCACAGATATTTCATTTAGGAAATTCGACAGATTAACAAACTTTTTTTCTAAATGCATTCATCTATTCTACAGGTGACTCTGAACAACCCCCTTAAATTGTGGGATTTATTTAGAAGAAAAAATTACTTAGTAGTATAGAGATGCCCCTCCCCCTCCCGCCAAGACCGCTCCCCCCTACAGTTGACGTTTGTTCTCGCTACCCGAGTGATGCGGCGCTGGGTTGTGACGTCAAGAAGGGGGGCGAGTTCCATCGAGGGGTGCGGATTCACGGGGTAGGTAGTTTCACTCGCCTCATAATAACGCTGTCATTTTCCTCCCCGTCCTTACATATCCAAGCTCCCTTCTAGCACTCCCCACGGATTGCGTGCCCTCTCCGTCATACATGCCCATATCATCTCGATCACTCCCCTTCACCTAAAATCTGGATGAATAACGAGCCCTATTGGCCCCATCGCCACCGGTAGTCTCAAACTGTTTTATTGATTCTAGGCATCTCCCCCCCTGCCCCCTACCGCACTTCCTCTCTCAGCAGGCTATTCGCCGACTAGCATCCATCCAATCCTCCTTGGCCGGGGGCATAATGAGGACAGAGCGACATAATACTCTCTGTGGATCGACCGAGAACTTAGCCAATGATCTCGAGGAGACACCCCCCTCCTCCTCTGGGCGGCATAAAAGCCTAAGGTAGCCTAGGGCGAGCGGGAAAAGAAACAGGGCTTAAACAAATTATAATCTATCGATTCGATAGATAATGCTAACAATGACGGTGTCGTTCTATTTGGAAACAAAATAGACTCGCTTTTCTCTCCTTTGCTCTTACTATCATCTTTTGTAGGTCTGTTTGTCTGTCTATTTTTATCATATTGGACTTCAAGATTTCATTTGGCGGCGCTGCCGTTTTTACAACCTTTTCATTTAAACTTAGCGAGGACAAAGATGACCGCAGACAAAAGATGTATTTAAAGAGTACTCATGTAATTTATTTCTAAAGAGTACTGATATATCAGGTGATTTTAAAGTAGTGATCTATAGTATGTTTTCAAGAGTACTGATGTGAGGTGTTTTTAATCTTTATACGTCAATAAATAAATGTTTTGTTTTATTGTTTAAGATACTTTTTTCCACTAATGTAAAGCGATGACCAACGAGGGTAACATCCGCGGATGTTTGAAATGGAACTGTAAAGAAAATGATGAAGTAAGGATGTGTGAAAGACATGAACAAAGCCGTCTTATGGTAGGCCCACCGCAAACCTTCCATGAAGGAATTCGCCGTTGATATATAGTCGGCATACGCCCTTTGATCCTCGCATGTCATCCGCTGAGGGATCAAACCTAAGGAATCCATTTCCCATAGAGTATTTATATCATCCCTCGGGGAAATAATAGCATTTACGCCTCCCAACTCATACAATTCATCTACAGTTGCCATTAGTTTTTAGATTGGTTGAAATAGTTTTTTCAGAAGGTAAGAAGACCCCCGAGGGCATGGTACCAACTGTGGCTGCGAGATAAGTGATTCCCCATTTCTCCTTTGTACCTCTAATGTCATGTTATAAAGGCGTAAGAGGAAGAGAAACATTCGAGAATCCAGGATTACAATTTATTAGGCCTTTGAACTTCTCCTTTGGGAGGTCGGTGGTTACCACTCGCAACCTCATGACATGTACAAGACTCTCTGCGCTACAGGGTGAGAAGAGGTCCAAAATAGGAGTGGCAGGAATCCTCTATTTCCTTAAAGAAGTATATGGAAGAAGATGTGAATAAAGCGCCTCTAATGGGTCTAGGCCAGGATTTAAAACATGTATAGTGGTTTCCGTAAAAATGTTGGGGCCGATCTCTCACCCCCTCCAACCCCTCTGCCTTCAAGAATCTAATCCCGGATTAAGTCAAGAATTTGGATCGATTTAGGGGGGAGACGCCCCCATCTTGCTGCTCTTTGATCTCCATTTTCAGGCTTTCCCTCAAGTGGGAGGATGCTGGGGTGTAATTGCCACTAAGTAGTTAATGGCATCCATTATAAATTAGGAAAAGTGAGTAGATGAAAAGAGAGTGAAAGAGAAAGAGAAAACTTGAGAGAAAGATGATGGTAGAGACGAGGAAGGCTTTGGTCTCCCCAAGTGATTCACAGCAAAGTGGAATCAACACAGATTTGAAATAGGTTGACCTTACTCCTCAGCTCCCTTTCACCTTGGTGCCCTTTCTTTTGCTGGCTATGGCCCGAACACTTATTCCGACTAAGAAGGGGAACCCACCCAACGCCCAAACAGAACTCGATGACCACATTTATTATGTAAAAATTGACCAATTTTCTTTCTCACACTTCTCTACTCATTAACAATAAATTTATATCCGACTTGTAAAAATAAACCCTCGCATTCCATACACTCCGACTCTTTTTCACAGCATCCTATAGTTCTCCATCCACTTTTTTCATAAAAACACGATATCTCTTTCGTCTACACCTTCCACTTTCAGACGCAGCCCACATTTTTACTTTGCAAATGTTGCATGTAGGCGATTAGCCACCCCCATTTGCCTGTTAATCAACCCCGCTCACCTCGATTTGCCTGTTAATCAACCCCTCGCACCTCCCCTAAAGGAAACGTCTCGTCCTGAGAGGGTTACAATTCCCTTCATCCTTAAGCCGCCACAGATTAACACCGAACGGCCGAAATGGGTCTGAAGCCCGATTTTCCGCCCTCTCCATTACGAATTAATGGCCTGGAACAGAAAGGAATTCGTTCCTCGCTACGATAACCAGAGATTCACGGACGCTAGCAAGCCGGGAATATCAGGACCGCCTGAGATTTGCACCAACCAATTATCCAGGATCGTGGAACCAGGAATCGAACCGAAAAACCCTTCGACAAATTTTCACCTCAAATGACCCAGGAAGAGGTGGCGTGAATGAGAGACTTCAGGAACACAGCTTGACCAATTACTTCGCAAAGGGGGGCGAGCGAAAAGAGCATAGTAATGTACCAGCGGCATTTATGTTCTTTTGAGGGGACGAAAGCAACAAATGACCGGTAGCGTTCCATAGGCACGTGTCTTAGAACCATTCATGACGTCACAAAATCTAACATTGGTCGGCATGAGAGTAACCAATGGGTGAAACCGGGTGCTTCAACAGTGTTCGTTTCCTTTCTGGGTGGGTATTGGGTTCACTCTCATAGCTAATGGACAGAAAATGTTCATCATTTTCCTCATTGGATTAGATTATAGTAAAACGCAACACATTATCAAGGAATTCCATTGGTCAACAATGGGGACAGGACATTGCAACCAGAGGACAATTTCCATCGATTACAATTTATCCCTAAACGTTAGTGACAAAGATGATCTCCGTTCAGTAAGACAAGTGGAATTCAATCAAAAGTTTTAAAAATTAAAAGTTGAAGAAAATCCAATCTCAACTGTTGAACAATTGGCTGAAACCTCCATTAAACCCATTCCACTGTACATCGCCATTTAAAGGAGATAGGCAAAGTTTCTCGATTGGGTACAATAGATTCCTCGCCACCTCTCAGATATATATACACTTGCGACGAAGAATCTAACTTTGTTCATCCATCCTCTCTCTTATAAATAGTAAACCATTTTGAGTAGGATTGGTACAGTAGACGGAATAAGGGTTATATACAATAATATTGAACGTTCCACACATTGGATTAGTCCTGAGGATACACCAATACCCCAACTAAAACAAAGACATCATCCACGTAAGAGTCCCTTATTTTGCGTAGAATATGAATGGCATAATCCATTTTGAACCTCCTAATTTAAATCAGCCTCTCAGCATATAGGTTTACTGTACTCAGTTAGACCAATTAGATGCAGTATTAAAGAAAAAAAGGCTAGTATTAATCAATAAGATAACATGTCATAAGAGATCCCACACAAAAGATTGCAAATTTCGTATGGGAACTAAGTTCTTTTTTATACTCACCCAAATTTTGCCTTCAGAGGAATTTTTAGGAATTTATAAAAGAGGTTGAAACAGCTTTAAAGAAATATTTTGACTCCAAATCACACGATTTTTACATAGTACACAAGAAAGGTGAGTAGAAAGATGAAAACTAGTAGTAGAAACTGGTATAAATTGTATTACTTATTGAATTGATAAATAAATACGTACAATCGTAAGGAAAACTGCAATATACTCAGTATTGGTATTAGGTTAGTATAGCAATGAATAGCGACCTTCAAACGACCTAGGTTTGCCCGATGCACTGTGAGGAAGCGATCCAATCGCGATACTAACCGCAAATAAACACATTTAAATATAAATAACTTCAAAGGGTTATTGGATTTCTATCCATAAATTAATTATAAACATGCCGCATTACAAATGGGATGACATAATATTTTACATTAATTATAATTTATTTTGCAGGGAAGTTTCAATTTCCCTAAACCTCATATTTTCATATGGGTTAAAATCTTTATCGTATCAACCTTCCCCGAACTCATATCTCGGTGCAAGAAAATAATTTATGTTCACATTGTTTCGCTCATCTGTGTTTTGTCAGAAATCAATTTTAACCTGCATTAAAGTATACTTTTTATTTCGATATTTTTCATCTTTTTTTCTAATATTAATGGTGCCTATAGTAGTTATTTTAGCTAAATTAGGGACGGGAGCATGAGATAAAGGCAATCTAAAAGTAAAAAGTCACATTCAGATTACAACTGCGTGACTTGATTTCGTCTACCCATAATTCGATAAGAAAAATGGTGAAATGTACGTGACATAATAACACGGATCGTGAATTATTAATGCTGATGATCACTGTGTATGTGAGTAGTTGATGCCCTTCAGGGAACCCAGTGGGTTAAGGCAATACAATCCTTAAAACCTTGCCTTAAAATGGGGGTATAAGGGTTTTAGCTTAGATGAGACCACAGGGATCGTGGATGATTTTGAAGTGTATGCTGGATCGAGTATACAACCTCATCATCTTCCTGATATTGTAAAAAGTAGTAATGTGGTTCTGAGACTCGCTGAATTGATTCCCCCATTAAAGGTTGCCGGCATTGTTTTGACAACTGGTTCAGCAGTGTAACACTCATGGCCGAACTTTCAAAAAGAGATTTCGAAGAAGACACAGGAAGCAAGACTTAGATGGTATGGACACCTTTAATGTGGAGGGATGGAGAGAGTGACGAGAGAAGAGCTTTGGAGATACAGGGAAGGAGAAGGAGAGGAAGACCCGAGATTAGATGGATAGACTCCATACATGAGGTAGAAGGGACTTGAGACCAACATGGCAGGAGACAGAAAGAGCTGGAAGCGGCTCACCAAAAACAGCGACTCCGTATAGAGACGGGCTAATAAGCTGACGACGAAGATGAAGACACTGCTTCAACACAATTCGCTCTCAACAGAGTGAAAAACATTGTATAGAACTCTGATTAGGTCAAGGAAATATTACTTGCGGTTTTTATTTTCACCTAAAGGATTTGTGTTCTTATGTGGCTTGGTTTTGTTAACAAACTGGAAACAGAGGACAGTGGTCAGAGGAAAAGAGTATTTTGAGTGTTTACAATTCCAAAACTGAGTTAACTGATTCTTTCTCCACAACAAATAAAGAGCTCAAGCGATTAAGGAATGCTAGCTCCCCTCAAGCAGCTGGAGTATGTCACCTAATCAACCTACTGTAACACCCCAGCATCACAAATTCAATCATTGGCCAGTAAATGAGGGCAAAGGAAATAGGTGTAAGATGATAAATGGAGATGATAGATTTCAAATCATAACGAAAATTAAATGCAATAAATGTAATGTTGATTAGTGTTTTGTGCTCAAGAGGAGCTATTTTTCTTTAACTACCAGGGAAAAAGTAACCATACCCTCACATAATTATTTTTAAAATGTACATTTAAAAATACCCTCACAATTAAGCAATTTTCTTCTTTTTGCACAATGTATATTCAAATATAAATATTCATAATTATACAATGGTTACAAACTATGAGTTTTAATGCATAAAGATAATAAAATTATATTTAAAACATTTATGCAATGGAAGTGAATAATAATAAAATAATATTTTACTGTACCATGAGGGATTTATTAAATATGCAAAATATTTTAGTAAGACATAAAATAGGAGTTCACTTCAGTGAAAATTGGTACTGAGAACTAAATCGGTTTAAATGCAATGAGTTTATTCACTTCAATTTTAGAACTGAGAAAACACTGTAATTATATGTCAATAAATAATTAGGATTTTCACCGTATGTTAAAGTTTGGGAAAGTGTTGAGAAAATTAGGTTCAGTGAAGATAATGGAAAAATGCATGCAAAACTAAGCAGATAATGGAGGAGTAGGCTTCGAGTAGAGTCACGCGACGATGAATAAACGAGTGAAGCGGTTAGATGCTAGCTTTGATCATGGAATACAGACGATCATTAGCATGTGTACCAGCTAGAGAGTAGGAGATCTGAGATTTGCAGGCGTCTCATCACGTCGACCTTTGGATAAAATGGCTCTGGCTTCTCTCTTTTGACTGATCTGAAGTGCGTCTCAACATACGGGCTTTATTTTCCCTAAATTTGTGGAGTCTGGTAAGCTCCCGATTTGGAGAAGAGTTCCGATCCCAAACAAGTTCGCATTTGACGAAAAGAGAAAGAAGACGTAAAAGCTCTTGCCTGAAGAAGCGAGGAGAAGGTTCGTCTGTCTATCTCTCTCTCTCTCTCTCTCTCTCTCTCTCCTCAAGTGGGAACTGGAAACGGGGGGAAGTAACCTATGCTCGTACGAGAAGGCCCGTGTACGTGGATGTTAAGCCGAGGTGCGCTACCTTCCTTCGTTTATAAACCCTTTTTTTCGTGTAACTTGGGTTTCTGCCAATTATAAGTTATTTATTTTAGTTTATTTGTAAATTACGTTTCTTTATTTTTTAATAAAATTAATTTACTAGGTAAACTATATTATAAAAGATAGTATAAAGCCGCACATACGCAAGAGACTCTCCAATGAGCGTTCGGCCGCACTAGTGTGCCCCAAAGGATATTGCTAAGTTCGCCCTCGGATAACTATGGTTCATGTTGTCATCCTTCATTGTCTTTTTACATCATATTACGTTAAATGACATTAGAAAAATCAAGAACACTATAAATAAAATAAGTCACCATTCCTGGCACTGTTGCGCATAAGTTGGAATATTGTTGATCTTACTAGTGCATTAAAACTAATAGGAAGAAATAAAGCTAATGAAGAATGACAACTTGATCCACGGTTACCAAATGAGACACTAAACATGAGTTGACATTATGTTGTAAGACCTCACTGAAGCAACATTTGGTGAGTAATATTGTATAAATTGCTACAATTATTTGTGATAATACTAATAACTTAATTAAATTAATATTAATAACATATTTCGTGCGCTAACAATATGTATATCGATTCATTTCACAGTTTATAAATAAAGTTGTGAGATTTTTGTCAACATGGTTCCGCTTTTTTCCTTCATTATTTTTAGAAATTAATTTTCATGTAGACACAAGACTGACCTCTTGACTCATAATGTTATCCTTTAAATTAGGAACTCCGTCATCCATTAAGCTGTTCATCGTAATTGTAAAGGGGTTTATTTGTATAACATCTTACGTCTGGCAACAAAATAGATCGAAGTCTAAGAATTTTACCAGCGCTACCAATATTTTGGGGGGTTAGGGATTTTTGGCCGCGTGCGACTCTATATCTCATTATATCGATCGGTTGGTCGGTCCTCATTTTGCTTTTTGTGTTTTGGTAATAACATTGTAACTATTAGGACGATTCTAACGAAATTTGAAACCCTTATGTTGTTTTACATTCTCGTTCAAACGATATAATTGGCAAGGTCCTCCCAAGAGCAGCCCGGAAATTATTTTCTTTTGGTAATAACATCAAAACTATTCGGCTGATTCTAACAAAATTGATAAATAAAATTTAGTTAAAATATAACATTATGTGAATGCCGCCATGACAGAAGCAGTTTGCCTTGTCTTTCCCAAGTTCAATAATTCGGCCTTTAAGACCTTCTAAAATTTCTGAGTGGGGGAAGGGGGTGAATGCGTTCGAAAAAGGGTTATTCAATGTGTCTCCTCCATGGACCCCATTATTGAACTTATCCATACCATTAGAGCGAGAACCACTTTGCCATGATCGGTTTCTTATTCCAAAGGGATGGAGGTTGCTGTTAAGATTGCCCATTCCAAGAATGACTCTCAGGACACAATACAAATAATAATGAGACAATTATGAAAGAGATATTTTACAGATAAGGAAAACTTTTAATTTAATCTTACATTTAGCGATTTAGGATTAGCTGTAGATTATACCTTGTGGAATTATGTAGAAAAACTGCCTTTCCAAAAGTTTGAGTTAGCCAATCTCTCGGCTCGATTCCTTCCTGGTTGAGAACCTCTGTTCTACAGGGTGTCCCAGAAATCTGCATTTATTTAGAAAATTTATTAAGAAAACTTCCTTCCATGTCTGTCCTTTTTTTGTAAACAAATAATTGTCTTTCACACAGGACGAAACTTCTTTACAAGTCTTTTTGCCTACATTCTTCTTACATGTCCATACAGAAAACCCTTTCAATCCCTTTTTCACACCGTCGAGACCTATTACCCAGTCCTTCCTCTCTCTATCTTCCTGCCACACACTCAATCATCCATATCTCAAATTGCCCATTTGGACTAAAGCCCTCGCTTTGATCTTTCGTTCTTCCACACCATCACAGCGCTCCCATAGAAAGGACGAAAGGGAATTTTGGATGTCATCGTAAAAAATGTGAATTCCCTCTACTTATGGGGTCTTGTGGGACACCTTGAGGATCAAAATTTATTCAGCAATAATTTCAATGCCTCTTTAGCAATACCTTCAATATTTGTTCCAGGCCAATTTACACCCATTTACCTTCATACACAAATTGGGGACCAATTTTCCATTTTGATGAAATTAGCATTCAAACGCAAAAGAGCTGGGGGGGGGGGCTTTAGAAAAATACTACGGCCTGACAGAAAACGAAAAAGCAAAATAATAATGAAATAAGCAATTAAATCTTGGATTACACAAATTATAATATATATATAAATATATATATATATATATATATATATATATATATATATATATATATGTCATTTATATAATTCATCGGGAGACGGAGAAGAAAAGCAGAGAGAACAAGAAATAAAAGAAAGAGAGAAAGAAGAATACGAAGATGAAGAAGAGGAGAAAGAAGCAGAAAATGAAGAAGATAATGAAAGTTAGAATAAAAAGGGCATGACTTTGGTTATTGTATTTGCCTAAGGGAAAAGGAAAAACTCTTTTCGACTTCTCATCTGAACCACCGGGTGGAATCGAACCGGGAACCGTGGCTCGTCTCCGAAAGGTACAAACAACGCCTCGATCGCCCCCTTACCCCCCTCCAACCCCCAACCCCGCTCTCTCCTATGGGGTCGTGTGGTCCATAAGAAAAGATTAGTAACAATTTGCTATTTCTTTAACTTTCATTATAATTTTTTTTATTAGAAATTCAATTTTTAGGGAAAATAATTACTCTTTGAAGCTAATATAAAATAATAATAATAATAAAATAATAATAATGATTTTGTTGTTTTCTAGGATAGTGTAAGTCCTCTTTTGCTCGCGGTGGCATTTGCTTAATATTAAACGTGTCAATTTGAAGGTCTGGTCTCGAGATAATGTCTCCTGAAGCCCCCCTTTCCCCGAGGCCCAAACGGGGTGCCCCCTCCTTCCTCTTTTAGCTCCCGCCACTCAAAATAATGTCTCTTGCAGCCTCGAGACCCCAAAGGGGTGCCCCTATTTCCTCCTTTAGCTCTTGCCGCTCTACCCATCTCTAAGGGCGCGAAAAATGGCTCCAAAATATTCGCGGGAAATTTGAATCCAAAGGCGGCAAAAAAAAATCGAATTTTCAGCCACCAGATGCCGCAAGCGTCGTCTTAATATGGCGGCCAACGGCCCAAGTTGGGGAAATTTATCAGCCAAATATTTTAGCCCTTTTATTTTCACTCCACCCTCTTCGATTGTAGGGCTAATAGGGGCTGAAGGTGAGGATAGATAAGGGGAGGTAAGCCAATTTGCCTAACATGTCGGATTGGGGAAGAGAGATGGATTTTATGTGACCGTCCGTGCATGTATGCGTTGAGCGGAAAGCGTGAAATTTAGTATTAGTAGTATTTTATATTTATTATTATTAGTAGTAATAGCATTAGTAATGTATCAACACCAATAAACAGTCGTGAATGGAGATAAATAATGGCGCAGCTAAGAAGGTTAGAAAGAGGGCGATGAATTCAGACGAGAAGACATGTAATAAATAAAGCATTTGCAAGGAAGATGAATGAGTATCAAGATTGGAAAAGTAAGATGAATGAGAAGGAAGGGAAGTTGTTGAGATGTATAGAATAATTGCGAGAGTAAAAATACCAGGAAAGGCAATGGGATGAAAAGTATAGAGTGAAATTGCGTGGACGAGTTATATAATCTGAGTATGGGAGAGGAAGCGGCGAATGTGAAGATGAGTAGATTCGATGGTAGACTAAAATTGTTCTACCACGTTCTGGTGGTGATAAGTATGCATGACGTTTGTTGTGTTACGTCAGATGTGAGAAATGCAGCTGAGGTAGATGAAGTGGAATGGGTCTGGTTGCAATGCATTTTAAAGTGATAGAGTATCTGATGGTGTGGTTGCACGGTTATTTTTGGCAAGAAAGATGTGTACCAGGTTAAGGGAGAAGTACTCTTTGCCATGAGTCCCTTTCTGCCACAACAAGACATTTTCTTGTTTTGATTTGCTTTGTTTGTTTATCTGTTGGTATATTTTCTTTCTTTTGTTTTTTGCTATTAGCTTTCTTGTTTTGCTTTGTTTTTTGTCTTGGTTTGGTTTCCTTTGCCTTTGATTTATTTGTCTTTACTTGTTTTGTTTTTACCTTTTTCTTGTTGTTTGGGTTTGTTTTATCTTTCTTTTGTATTGTCTCTTTTGTTTCGTTTCGTTTACCTTTCTTTTGTTTTGTTTTTCTTTTTTGTTTCGTGGTTTATCTTTTCTTTTTATTTTGATGGTTTGTTTTTGGTTTTGCGGATTTTCTCTTTGCCTTTGTTTGCTTTTTTTTATTGGTTTTCTTTTGTTTTATTTTGTTCCTTATTTTTATTTGTTTTGGCTTGTTTTGCTTTTATTTTGCTTCTCTTTTATTTTTATTTCTTTTGTTTGTTTCAGTTTGCTTTTGTTTTGTTTTTATTGTTTTGTTTTGTGTTTTTTTGTTTTGTCGTTTTCAATGTCGGCTAAAATGGATGACGGTGACTTCTGCCCTTACTGGACGGTGCCGGATGGATGGCATAAAGAAAATGTATGTGTAGTAGATGAATCTGGATAAGTGAATGCTTAGGTAGAAAAAAAGCATTATAGCTGCTGGAGAGAGTGTATTGCGTGGGAACTAAAGTGTGAGAGTGTGTGAAAGTATTGTAACAATTAGAAAGGAGTAAAATGGTTGGAGCAGGTGAGTTGATATCTGTGGGGTGCCAAGTGTATGTGTTGGTGGGAGGATGTACAACAAGGTTAGGTAGTGTCGCACGTCTGTCTATCTATAATATAGACACTAAACAGCTAGATAGATTCTATATGGATGGAGTAGTAAGAGATGTACGAATGTGAAAGAGGAAATGTGAGAGTAATGAGAGATGGGTTCTATGCGTTAAACAGAGTATGTCTAGTGTGGGGGGGGAGGGTGCTAAACGTGCTAAAACCTAAAATGATGGTGGTTGGGATGTGAGGGTGGAGTTCGTGATGTTAATGAGTGCAAAGTTGATTCTAGAATATGTAGTGAATTGTGTGAGTTTGTAAGGAAACTGCATGGGGGATTGCAAGTGAAGTGGAGTGTGAAAATGATATGGAAGAAGAAAAGGTCTAAGAGTCAGGAAAGAGGCAGTGTAGGTAAAAGAGTGAGCCGAGGTGGTTTGAGCGTGGAATAAGATATTACGTCATGGATTCTCCTGCATTCAGTGGGGTCGGTAGGCAACGCATGTGCGGGTATTGGGGCCGTAGGGCACGTAATACCCCTGGAAAGTGAAGATGTGTGGAAGATATATAATGATGGATCTTCCAGCATAGTGAACCTGAGAGAGGAAACAGCTGGTGTTGGGGCAAGGAGGGTATACCTGCACCCCCCCCCCTGGTGATACATGAAATCCCCTTGCGCTGTGTAGCATACAGATGAGGGCAAGAAGATGGGGGTAGGGGTTATTAGATAGAGAAAAAGGGAGGGGGGAAGGCTGGTATGTTAAACCCCCCCAAGCCGGAACCAAGAGGGAGGGGTGACTCAAACAGACCCACTCTCACCCCAACCTTCCACACCCAACCAGAGACGAATGAACGAAAGCTGGTCGGCGATTACCCAGGGTAGAATAAAGCCAAGGTTGTCTCAATCTAGTTTGAGCCTGTCAGGATCCACTGATATCAGGGGCTTTGAAACAAGGTTACAATTGTTCCTAACTTAAAATACAACGCAGAACATAACACATTTTTCACTCACTGAGAGAAGAGGAACCAGAATCTCTCTTGCGTTTGCCACACCGTTCAAATCTTTTAGATACGTTTGAAATAATATTTTGACATTGATAAAATCATCGTAAACCTTCGCTTCAAATGTGTGAAACTACTTTTGATGTTATGTCAGAGGAAACTCCTTAATTCTTTCAACTATATTTAATTATTTTAAGTTTAATATATTTAAGTTTAATATATTTCAGGGTACTTTTATATTCTCGTCATTAATCGATGTTTCGTATCGAATAAATCTGTTACCTGAACCTTCTTACGAACTACTTAAAACCTTAACAAGTTTGGACATTCGATAGATGGCTTGTTTAGAATGTGGCTGCTTCCTTATCAAGGAAACATTCTCTTTTTCATGTCTGCTTAAGTCATCTCAACGTGGTGTTACCTGATAAAGTCACATGATGGACAAACACACTTTCTCCTCAAGCAAGTTATCGTCCATGATATTACATAGTTCCCTCTTATGACAATCTTTACTTAAGTATGGAGGCAGCCGTGTGGTACTTTAGGTGTCATTTGAGACCTACAACACTGACCAATAAAGAGAGAAAACGTAAGGAACAACACTCCTTGACCTTGGTTTGTTGGTCTTGGGGCTCTTGCGTACCATTCCTTGTCCCTACGAGTGGCTTTCAGAAGAAAGTGAGAGGGCCACCACCCTTGCACGCGAAATATCCTCATGCGTAGACAAATAGAGAGAGCTTTATTTTGCGCATGATTCGAAAGTAAGGTTTCAAATCGTCGAACGCAATGAATCCAAAACACTAAAATGGGTCCTCATTAGAGAAATTAACGAAAACATTGCACCAGTCGTTCGCTGTAGATTTTTTTCTCTTGTTTGTAGCAATCCCTAGCACAAAGAAATCCTTTGGCACAAAACAAAAATAATTAGGCAGGTTCTTTAGAAATGGCCATTGTTAATAAAATTAAGAATAAAAAATAAATAAATTTGCAGGAAGAAAAAAGAAATGAATCGATGGAAAATTCCAAGAAACCGACGTTTGTCTTCATTACGGCCCAAAACAACACTTGAAGAAATGTTCTTTGGCTCTGGTGAAAAAAGATGCGAGTTTTAAAGTAATTTAGTTTCATTTTTCTTTCGAGTTTAAATTATTAATATCGAAATGGTTAAAAGTGACTATTTTTCTAGGCTGACAAAATACCGGTTTCACATCCACAACCTTCTTGACATAAATTTCCCTGAGAATGTGAGGATGGCGTGCACTCAGACTTTTATACCGTGCCAACAATATTGAATTCGAAAGAAGCGGTCCATTAAATTTCTAAGCGGCCTCAAATCGTCCAAAGAATATTTGGACCAGAAATTTAATTTTAATTACTGATAAAAATAAATGATAAAGATTTGACAATAATAAACACATGCATTGGCTTAAATGAGAGTCGGGGATAACATTCTATCTGTGTCCACAGCTAATTACCTTAATTAGAGCTAATGATGGGCTAATTACTTAACGTGATAATTAATTCCCTTTTTTATGGAATTAATGTTGGGGAGGGGCTTGGAAGTACCCGACCCCCTTAACAACAACAAATAAATGGAGCAATGGCCATTTTTTAAGGCTAAATAAACATACAAAATTCGAACGATCGACGCACACAAAAATGGTCGACTCCTCAGAATTATTTCACGTTTTTTCCTTTGCAAAAACGATGTCAATTGATTTCTGCGTCGATGGATTAAAAGGGAGATTGATTGACTCCCTTAACCCCCTTCCTCCCCCCCCATGAACGTGGGCTTAAAAAGAGGGAGAGCTACTGAATATTTCCGCCTCCCCCTCGCGAAAGGTCTCCCTAATTTGGAGGAAAGGAAGTTGTCTCAACAGGCGAAAATCAACCCTCAGAAATAAGGATTTATTTTTTGGTTCTTTAGAGATAAAGAAACCGACCCTCGTTGCTATGACAACTTATCCTACAAAGGCCTCCAAACCTTCCAATATGGTGAGCCCTGTCGGTAAAAAGAGAGCTCGATAAGAAAACACCTTTTTGAATCCGTCTCATTATTCCTTCCCTCCTTCGAATACTTTCCATTTCATCACTCTTAACTAAGGTGAGATGGATGTTCAAAAGCAGACGCATTTTTGCTAGTGACCCTGTAAGAAGGAATATCAAGGGTCCTATTTATAAGACAGCAACTGGATGAACGTAAAAGTATGTGAAATAGTGTGAAGATCCGCCACCACCTAAGCGGAAATCGCATCCATTCGAGCTTTGTTTCCTCACAGCTCTCAAGCGTCGAGGCTAAATAAAACACAACCAGAAAATAATAAGTGGGGTGTTTTTCCTCAACACCCGATTGTATTTTATTTAGTCGATCTCTTTAAAACTCCCAACTTTTTCAAATCTCTACTTCACTTCATACATTTATCTCATTTAGACGGTGATCATTTGTACACTGTTCGAGTATTAAGAGAAACGAGTATTATAATCCTCGTCACAATCGATTTTTCTTACTTTGGATTCCGCTTTCCCTTCCGAACATTGCAATTGATATTGAAACACTCCTACACACCACCAACCGAAAAACCTATCCCTCCATGAACCCTCCAGTAGAGTTACGATATCCTTTAGTTTAGATAAATTCCTACCACAATCCAGTTTATTAGTTTTCATTCACACATGTAAATTCCGCGCCATTTATTGCAAAATTAAACTATTCAACACCATTACTAACGTCCTTTTAAATACTCTACCACAAACTTTAAGTTGTTTCCTCTCTCACAGAGCAACAAAAGAATCAAACATCGATCTTGTACCATCTCACATTCAGGAACCAACATTCCATCTTCATCATACAACTAGACTTTTAGGATTCAAATTTTAAGGTATTTAACATCACATCATCGGCAGAGATTCTGTCAATTCTACCAAATTACCTAATTAAACAAAAAATACATTTAATTTGCCAAAAAAAGAGTAATGAAAATAACTCGACGGAGTGAACTTTAAAAAAATACCCCCCAAATTAATATATTCCCAACCTACTTTTTTAGAGTATTAAATTATAATCCACGTTAAATTTAGTAACCCACGTTTAAAAGGGAAAATTATTATTTTTTCTTTCTCATTGTTCAGAGTTCTCTATTTCTCTTCCAGCACTAAGTTCTAGACTGGATTTGAGGGTCGTTTTAGACATCCCCACAGCATTTCTGTTGTACTTTATCTAAACATATGTGCAGCAAATGAAGAATTCTTCTTCATAGACACTAAATATTACCCTTTCGTGTTTAGAATTATAAATACTAGTGGACCAACACGCAAAGGAGTTTCTCAATGTCTCATCCTTGAACTCAAAGGTGAGGTGTAGCACAGAAGATTCGGTAGTATAAATTTTGAAAGTCAAATGTTAAGATTAAAATGTGGATTTACTTTGGACAACTTGACCTACTCACTCCACTCATACAGAATCTATTTTGATTGTGAAGCCAATTGAACATTCAATCCAATAGTCAGTTTTTATGGACATTATGATACGATCAAAGGTGTCCAATCATCTTCACAAGATGCGGCGTCTTTCTACATACCTCACTATTATATAAAAGAAGAGGCCGCCTTGAATTACCTGGTCTGAGCAGGCCCTTCGGCGCCTAGGAACCAACATGAGCTCTCCTAATCGAACCCGGGCCACTGTCATCTGCGCGCTCGTGTGGCCGGTCGCAGCCGCCGTGTCCAGGTCGGAGGGCACCTTTGCCATAAGGTTATTGCAGCAATTGTTGTGTGGCATCAACTTGTGCGTGTGTCCAAAGGACTTTTATAACAGGATCTACCCCCAGTAATATTGGGTGTAGAGAATTCTTGCATAATAAACAACAATCAGATGATATATCTTTACTACAAAATGCTAATCGAGTGAACTAATCAGCCAGTCTCAATAGTAACTTTTAAAATACGTTTAACATCAATAAATCCGTAAAACTATTCAAAATATTGGTTATTAATTAGATATAAACGACTAAATAAACTCTTTCTCCCCAGGAAGATTCTTCAGAAGCGTCATTGTTTCGACAAAGTACTAGATGGCTCACTCTACGGTCGTCAGGAGACCCTCATCCCTGTCTGCGTGACGCTAAAATACCAGTTCTGGCCCTCAGTAAGTCCGCCGGTGACTTCTCTGAGGGCTGCATTTCATGAGATTCTTAAAATGGCATTGATTTAGAGAGGGATTCCTCAAGGTTAGTTTTTTGTTTCCTCGGTCTTTCAAACATCGGAGAAGGGTGAAATGACTCATTCGTTTCACTGTTTTCAAGGTTAGAACCTGGTTCCCTAAGTGGTTGTAAAAATGATTCAAGGGCACAAGAAAATCATAAGTATCTATAGCTATTGGAGTGCTTTGAGTGTTTGGTTGGTATAGTTCTTTGATTTGGTCTCGATTTTTAACTTTCTTGTGTTTGGCAACTTGGTTACTCATCCTTAGCTAAACAATGGTCGGGGACTTGATTCCTACAACACGCCTCTTTCTCTATCCAAAACAAGTACTTATGTAATTATGCAAATCCTGGGTGTCACCTAGTCATCATTTACTTTAAATAAAGTTATTCCTTCAAGAATAAAGATAAATGATCTTATCAACTCTTTA
The DNA here is from genome assembly GCA_963969495.1 of Ceratothoa steindachneri. Classification (NCBI taxonomy): domain Eukaryota; kingdom Metazoa; phylum Arthropoda; class Malacostraca; order Isopoda; family Cymothoidae; genus Ceratothoa; species Ceratothoa steindachneri. The sequence goes on along the minus strand of CAXAKS010000251.1, from coordinate 131,530 downwards.
CTAGGTCTTCTGCTACACAAATCTCCCCTAAAATTCCAGTTTTTCTACCGAAACAATAAAATACCAAAGCAATTTGGAATTTAAATCTTCAAATGTTTATTTCCAACTTTTTCATATAATTTTGGAAATAAAAAACCCAAGTAACTTTGGGGGATTAATTTCCATCGAAGCGACAAAAATTAACTGGTGAATATATATATGTGTACGAAGAGGGTTAATACAACTTCTCTAGCATCTGTTATTATACATTATTTCAAAATTAGTGGTAAAATAATTGTTTAAACCTTTATATAATATTGGATCCGTTGGGTGCTTACAATTGATGTGGGTGAAAACTGTCCTCAGTTAAGCCAACCCTGTGTAAATGTGTAAAGCATTGCTACTTCATCCGCTTAATACAGCCAGGAACTTTACAGCACAAGTAGCAAAACAATCGCATGCTCAAATCGACCCCACAAGAAATGTAGAAACAGTAACATCTTTGTGTCCTGGTAACCTAAGAATTTAAATTTACAAATGAATCGAGGCATCTAAAATAGTAAAAGAAACATTGTATTCAAATAAAAATATTATTTTTATATTTCCTCAGTTCTTAGCCCAATTCAGTGAATGGACATTTGAGGCCTGAGAGAATGGAACCTTGAGATGCCCCACTGCACCGATTAGCCCCCTCCCACCAGAGACACCAACGCCCCGTTACCAAATGGGTTCCGGGCGGACAAAAAAGGCGCAAAGGAAGAAATGAAGAGAAACGCTTCTTCCATTTGGAACATAACAGACCAGAGAGAGAGAGAGAGGGGGGGTGGAGGGGGCATGGTTGAATCCATTTCAATTCAATCATCATCAGGAGTTTTGACCAAGATGGTTTGAAATCACATTTAACTTCACAGGAAAAAGAATGGATTCGTGTCAAATCAACATGATTACCAACATAATTAGCCACCATTTTTGTACAAAGGTTTGAAATGTATAATTGTATATCTTATTTTCTGTTACTTTTACTGTTTTTGTATTCTTTTGGCTCTTCCATTGCTTTCTTTTTCTACTTTTTCTTATTAATTTCTTTTCCTCTTCTTTCTTTCTTCTGTTTTTCACTCTTAATTATTATTCTCAATTTGAAAACTTCTCTTCCATTAGTTTCTTACAAACCTTTTCCCCAACGTTGTTTGCTATTATATTGCAACGCCTCATGTATTGCATAACACTTTCAAATAATACACGTCAAATGAATGAAAGTATTAACGTTGCCACACAATTCATCCCAACTTCTTCTTCCCGCGGGAACTGGATTCTAGAGAGATAATATCTACCTAATCCTCTCTGGGTGTATTCTCTATCTAATATTCCCAAACATTATTCCATCAATAGACTTTATTAAGTACATTTGCAATTGGGGCAAATCTTCGTACAATCAGTGATTGATCACCGAGTATTGAAAATAAATCCACGGTCGGTACGTTACAAAGTACAAAAAATCAAAAAACATAATATATAAACTTACATTTTGAAGTATTAAATTATGTTCCATGATAAAATATATTAAATCCCTGTATATAAGGGAAAATCCTTGTTTTCTCCTCATTGTTTATTCATAGTTCTGTATTGTTCTTCCAGCATGAAGCCTCATACTGGATTTGAGGGGCATTTTAGACTTCTACACTACAGTTCTTAACATAAGTGCGGCGAATGCTGGATTCTTCTCATAGAGACTACATATCCCTCTTGCTGTTTAGAAGTATAAATACTAGTGAACCATGACGCACTAATCTGATCTGGTCCTGGTTTTGTGCGAATTCCAACTGCGTTCGCCCTTATTCCTTTCCTGTCGTTTGCTTGCACTTGCGAGACACAGGTGAGTTTTCTGATACAGACACATCACTCTTCCATTACCTTACCTATTGAATAGAAACGAAGGAACACTAAAGAATTATTGTGTAATTCTTCTTCACTTCGTACTTCTCTTTTTCATAATTTTCGCTTTAATGAATCTACCCACGCGCACACATAAGCACACGTATTCGAGTTCTCGAAATGACGCCGGCGTGCAGCCCTCAGTCCTTTACCAGCTGGCACTGTGAAGGGGCGGGATAGAAAGTGCCAAGGCGGAGCCACATGGCACCGAGAGAAAGAATCGACGTCTTTAATGGCCCTTTACTAAACGAACAGAATTCAAACAAGACGAAAAATGGGTTGGGGGAACGAAGAATCCGTGGGGAATCGTGACGTGAATCAAGAGGGCGAATCAACCCCAGAAGAAGGGATTGTATAATTAGATTTTCCGAAGCGAAATGAAGGGTATGAATGTCCCATGGTCTCTTTGTTAAATCCAAGACCAGGTTGTGTTTCGAGAAGGTAAGTGGCGTGTGTCCTGGTAGACGCAAAATCGGGGTGTAGGGGACAGCCAGACCAATTGAGACACCGTCTAGCAGAAACAAGGACAGTAGGGAGCATTTAAAAAATCCTTTCTAGAACTCAGGCTTCGGTTTCAATTTAAATTGTTTCGATGATGTGGGTTCTATTTGTTCTTTAGCTTGGAAGGGGGAGGCTTAACTAGGGACAATGGGTTGGAATTAAGGGGGATTCGAATTTCCCCACGCACGGGATCAGGATCGTCTTATCAAAAAAGAAGGTCAATTGCTCTGTTCTATGACAATTTCCACTAGAATGTTTGTCCCTGTGTAGAAACGCCAAGGATAAATTCCTCTTAGCAAACGTTGCCCATCGACATTCGCGAAGAAGGATAATTTCCAGCGAAGGACAATATATCTCAGAAGTCAAATGAACCATCAAGGAAAATTCCCGCCTCGGAAAAATCCCCTGAGGAAATATGTTTTAAGGACAATTCTACCTCTAGTTATTTGTCCTTAGGATAACATTTCCACTCCATTTCTTCTAGGAAAAGTTTCACCCAAACAATTTCATCATCATATTCTTTCCATGGACAAGTGCTCAAGGATAATTAAGATAAATAATTTATAAAAATCTAAATAATATTTTCAAAATTAACGAACAAACAATAATTCTAAAAGAGGTATTTTTTTACATAATGAGGATAAAAGCAAATTTTTTAAATGAGATAAAATGTCTCCTTTTTTATACTTTTAACCAAAAGAATTAATTAATAATTTCAAAAGCTTCCTTGATAAATATTTTTTTACGTTTAAATTATTTTAATTTTAATATCAGGTAATATTTATTATCTTATAAATGTTTAAAAAATGAAAAGTTTCTATTTAATCTGAATTATTTTACCTTTAAAAACTCAAATATATAAACTTTCCCGGGTAAAAATTCTAAAATATTTTGTTCGCTTCATAAAATTGACTTTTGGTCTGTCTAAGAGTAAACAATCCTTGTTTTATTTAGAACAATAAGAAACTTCGCCTTTTTATCCGGTTCAAAACATAATAATATTGAAAGAAACTCTGTTTATTCAAACAAAATACTATTTTCCAATATTTAATAATTATTATCTAGAAGATAAGATTCTTTTAATTACGGTTACCCAAAATAAAATTGAATAGACCATCTCAGACATGTCTTGGCACTTAAGGCTTCTTTTCTCTAGAGAAAGCAGGTATTTCTTGCGCCTCCTGAAGTTGATGAATCCATTTTGAGATGGTAGAGCGTGCAGTGTTTCGAATGTGTCATGATTGCACGAAATTTTGACAATAAATTATATTTGATATTCACGTCAGAGTTTACTAAATAATTTGGAAAGAAAAGATGAAATATTCAAAGAAACATATTAAGTTTTCTAAATAGTCTCAAAGTTACCATAGCAACGAAAGTCCTGCACTTTCTTTTATTCTATTACTTCCATGAGATGAGTCATGATTAAGGAAGTTTTACACTGAATATTCAAAATCACTCGTATTGTTTGGGGTGGCTGAAAGATGATATGAGTTTTTCAGACACCGACCGTGATAGGAAAGCGCTACGCCATTTCTGTGCTGTTTTCATTTGCTAAGTGGTGCATTTTCTCTGCTAGCCAACACTAATCCATGAATGTCTAATAGAGGTTCTTGTTATCAACAAGGTTTATCGATGTAAGACTTCTGAAAATTGTACTGTAGTAAAATGTCTTTCAAGAGGACGAAGTTTTGATGAATTTTCAGAAGATTTTGAAGATCGCATAATAGAATAAAAGTTGCTTGCATCTTCATTCGAAGAGACAACTTTATAATTTTGAAAACTCTGATAAAAAAGCTTTTGTCTTCTTTGATAAAACTCCTGAATTAAACAAAAGCCTCATTTTTATACAACTTCTTCCTGAGAGAACATATCAGTCACTAGGGATAAATGTGATCGAGATTCTTTAATTTTTGTAGTAATTTCTCAATGGCTTTTACCTGAAGACAACATATAAATAAAATACACTCAACTACCCTTCGGAACAGCGAGAATGGTATTCAGGTAAGCTCGAATCTTGGGCACAGATTTTAAACTTGACAAAAAGAGACAAATGAAATGAATTTGCTAAGATCGCTTGATTTCTGTGAGGACAAAAAAGGAAAATTCTCTTTAGAGTCACAAAACCGAAAGTCTTCACAAAACTTTTTTCTACATCCTCCACACAACATCGCGTATTACGTTACGACAGAATGATGAATGTGAAATGATTTTCTAACCACCTCTTCACATAAACGCTGCCATTACTCTCTTATATATTTCAACTGTACTCTTTGTGACCATATATGTTGGAATATTACACAACCTCATATTTATCAGCATTCTTACATATATGTGATGAAGTAGTACCTACGTTGGTCGCACTCAAGTGGAAGGACAATATTCGGCAAAACCTTCTGCTTTACATCTAAACAAACTTCCCCCATCAATGGATCTCTTCATTTTAACCCTCATGGAAAAACTGCATTAGGAGGAATGTGTCCTACTAGTGCATCTGTCCTCCAAGGGAAATTTACTGTTGCCAAATATGTAGGCAAGATTTTTTATTGAGTTGGAAAAGTGTCCTTCCGATCTAAATTGTCCTCAATTGAAAAATGTCTTACAGGCATCAGGTAATGATAGGATTTTGGGGTAAATCTTCATCTTAAGGAATTTTCCCTTTATTGCAATTGACCTCCTAGGAAAATTGTCCTTAGAGGTAAGTTTTTCTTATAGTCGAATGTCCAGAAAAAATATCTCAGGAGCAATTTGTTTTCCGACTTGAATTTTCCTTCGGGAAAAGTGTCCTTGTAGCCAAAATGTCTATTCAGTAATTATGTTAGGGAAAAAAGTCCTCATAAACATTTTCTTTCGAGTATATTGTATTTTGCTATAAATTGTCCTTAAGGCACAATTCTCCTTGGGCACAATTGTCCTTGAGCACTTCATAAGGAAATTGTTTTTAGGGATAAATTGCAATCGATGGAAATTGTCCTCTGGTCGCAATGTCCTATCGCCATTGTTGAACAATGGAATTCGTTAATAATGTGTTGCGTTTTCCTCTAATTTAATCCAATGGGGAAAATGATGAACATTTTCTGTCTATTAGCTATGAGAGTGAATCCAATACCCACTCAGTAAGGACACGAACCCTGTTGAAGCCCACGGTTTCACCCATTGGTTACTCTCATGCCGACCAATGTTAGATTTTGTGACGTCATGAATGGTTCTAAAACACGTGCCTATGGAACGCCACCGGTCATTTGTTGCTTTCGTCCCCTCAAAAAAACATAAATGCCGCTGGTACATTACTATGCTCTTTTCGCTCGCAACCCCTTGCGGAGTAATGGGTCAGGCTGTGTTCCTGAAGTCTCTCATTCACCCCACCTCTTCCTGAGTCCTTTGAGGTTCGATTCCTGGTTCCACGATCCTGGATAATTGGTTGGTGCAAATCTCAGGCGGTCCGGATATTCCCGGCTTGCTAACGTCCGTAAATCTCTGGTTATCGTAGCGAGGAAGGAATTCCTTTCTGTTCCAGGCCATTAATTCGTAATCGAGAGGGCGGAAAATCAGGCTTCAGACCCATTTCGGCCGTTCGGTGCTAATCTGTGGCGGCTTAAGGATGAAGGGAATTGTAACCCTCTCAGGACGAGAGGTTCCCTTTAGGGGAGGTGGCGGGGTTGATTAACAGGCAAATCGCCCACTTGCAACATTCAGAAAGTATGAATGTGTCTGGGTGCAAGTGGAAGGTGTAGACGAAAGAGATATCGTGTTTTTATGAAAAAACTGGAGGGAGAACTATGGGATGCTGTGAAAAAGAGTTGGAGTGTATGGTATGCGAGGATTTATTTTTATAGGTCGGATTTAAATTTGTTGTTAGTGGATAGAGAAGTGTGAGAAAGAAAGTTAGTAATTTTTTATATAATTAATGTCGTCATCGCGTTCTGTTCTGACAAACGGAATGGCAGTTGGGTGGGTTGCCGTTCTTAGACGGAATAAGTGTTCGGGCCATAGCCAGCCAAAGAACGGGCACCAAGGTGAAAGGGAGCTGTGGAGTAAGGTGAACTTATTTTAAATCTGTGTTGATTCCACTTTGCTGTGAATCCCTTGGGGAGACCAAAGCCTTCCTCGTCTCTACCATCATCTTTCTCTCAAGCTCTCTCTTTCTCTTTCACTCTCCTTTCATCTACTCACTTTTCCTACTTTATAATGGATGCCATTAACTACTTAGTGGCAATTACACCCCAGCATCCTCCAACTCGAGGGAAAGCCTGAAAATGGAGATCAAAGAGCAGCAAGATGGGGGCGTCCAACCCCCCTAAATCGACCCAAATTCTTGACTTAATCCGGGATTAGATTCTTGAAGGCAGAGGGGTTGGAGGGGGTGAGAGATCGGCCCCACCATTTTTACGGAAACCACTATACATGTTTTAAATCCTGGCCTAGACCCATTAGAGGCTCTTTATTCACATCTTCTTTCATATACTTCTTTGGGGAAATAGAGGATTCCTGCCACTCCTATTTTGGACCTCTTCTCACCCTGTAGCGCAGAGAGTCTTGTACATGTCATGAGGTTGCGAGTGGTAACCACCGACCTCCAAAAGGAGAAGTTCAAAAGCTGAATAAATTATAAAAAAGGATTCCCGAATGTTTCCATTATATAACCCCTCATAACCTGACACCTTGCCATTTTGGGGGGGTTTCCTACCTTAGTAGAAACTCAATCGGTTTGTGGATGTGAGTTTCAGAGATACCTGATTTAAACAACGGGTAATTATATCAGGGAAAGAGTTGGTAATCGCCTCAGGTAATGGGGTCCATTTGTCCAAGAACAGGAGGCCTTGGATATAGATGTAAACATCGTCAAAAGAAAGTCAAGAGGGTTCTGATGATGATGTTACTGGAGGAAGGTCCCAGACTGACTCATGACTCAGAGGAGCAGGTGATCGCATTCGGTCCCCGATGTTGACTATTACATAACGGCGATCATTTCCTTAGGAATAGCGATGTAGAGGTAGTATGGTTGCTCCAATGCGCATGAACCTATAACTCAGATCACATAAGTGGTAGCCAAAATTGTTAAGTACAAGCTATAATCATGGCTGGTACTGAATGAAAATACCAGGCCTTTATCTGGTGAAAATGAGTAACTTTGCAACGCACATGACGATAATGACCTGTTACTTCGCCAAGAAGTCAACAATTAAGGGTTGACTGAGCACAACAGCTCTCTCTCTCTCTACTCTTCGCAATGAGGGAAAAGACCGGATCTCAAAGCCGTCTTTCTGGGTGCGGCATTCGAGCTTTTTTGCTGCCTTTTATTTTTGATAGAAAAACAGGATTTTGTTCACATTCGTCGCCGTTACATGTCGTGAAATTGGGCGAAAATTCCGCGGTTGAATTGTATGAAAGATTTATTAACCAATAATTGGGTATTTCTAACGAGTTGTAGTTATTTATCTGAAATTAGAGGTGGGGTACCTGTGGGCATAGGTTTACCCTAATATTTCAATCAGAGGTTAAGTTAGCAGAATAAAGATTAACTACTCTCAACACATCGCATTTTGCGTACCACTTTTCGCATCTACATCTTTTTTAACATTTATGAACGTCCTTTATAATCTATATCAAACCACTCTTTTGATTCCTCAATTATCCCTACACTTACCCTACTCTTGAGATAGTGACTTTCAATCTTTACTAACAACCACCATACCATAACATCATACAGTTTCACTCTATCCCGCCATAAATTCTTTTATCGCTCTCATACTGTTAAAAAGCTCGGTTTCAGACAATCAGCCCTTCACTCCTTCTACTCTCAAACAGACTTAACCATACTAAAACCATTTCTTTTCACACACAGGTCTGAATGGTTACATTCAGACCTTCATCATTGACTATGAAAAAGAGAGGCAATGACCGGTTTTCTTAAGGTCGCTTCCATCTCTTACAATACAGAATCACCATCCAGCGTACGACTTTCTCTTTATCCCAACTCCCTTCACTCTATTAAACTTTCTCACAAACCTCTCCACCTTTGTTAATGGGTTCCCACCCGAGTAACCTCCTCCTATTATGGGTAATGAGGTTTAATCCAGTCATATTCACACTAATTGACTCATTTGCCTTCATTATATTTGGATGCTCAAATTACTCTCTTTATCTATCCTTAATCTCGCCCTTATTTATAACTAGCACAAAGGCCTTGGCGTAACTTTCAAATTTACTTCTGCAATAATTTCTGGTTTTGACACACATCTGCTCACACTTACGAACACCTCTTCCTGCTCTCTGGTTTCTTACCTTCTTGCAAATATTCTTAAATGTACATGTATAATATATACCAGTAATGGCATTATTAATTATACCTAAGCGTACTAGAGCGCTAAGGCTATCAAGGAGTCAAAGAGCTGCTTTTTATTTTAATGATCAGCTCTGAATCAGAATTGAAACTAGAGACAATAACAAAATAATAGCAGGAGGAAATATATTTTTCCCTAAAATATAGACGTTGTTGCAAATCTTCGGGTCTTCAATCGCGTTAGTTAACGCCCTTCCTTTTTGGAAGGTGGGGGAGACGGAACATCGTGTGCAACACGTTCAAAGGAAAGTGTTCAAGGAAAGTGACGAGGGAAATAGATTGTTCAAAAGGACAGAATCTGCTGCGGGAAAAATTGTGCACGATAGAAAATCTTTCCCTAAAAGAGACGACGAAAGGGAGGGCTAAAATACTGTGACCGAGACCGAGATTATTAAATGCGAAATATTTTATGATATTAGGAAAGGAAATATTTGCCAAAAATTTATTTCTTAATGGAAAATTGTTGCCACAAATATTCTAGGCTTTATGTCTCCTATTAAAATGTAAACTTTTAACCTCACAAATATTTGTAAGCTTGAATTTCAAAATCCTTGTTATTAACGATAGATGGCATTATCTTTTCCTCCCAGGAGACGCCATAGTTGGCTTCGTTATGAATGCGGCTTTTTTATCCTGCATTTTTTCTTTGTTAAATTGCGCTTGAGATCTCCCAGGTGTTATTAAATTTATTTTCGTATTTTACTTTTATTTTTATTCGGGGGGAGCCCATCTGGCGACTGCCTAGTTGGGGGCCGCAGCTTCTCTATGTATATGCTTCAATAACGGACGGACTCGAATATTCTGGACCCAAAACAGAGCGGCAAAATTGCGACTAATTTGAATGTATTTAAATTCCAAATTTAAAAAATGGATCAAATTAAAAAGTGGCATAAAATTAAGTTCTTAAGTTCTATTCGCCTTAATCGAATTTATCAACATTTTCTCAATTAATTCATTTTTTAAAAGTATAATAAAGAAAAATAAGACTATTGATAAAAAATGAAAGTTTGTTTTGTTATTTTCAAGATTTTGTGCGGTCGATAAAGACTTTGAAGGTAAGAAGAATGTTTATGTAAAAAGAAAGTTTCAAAACATGTTTTTATTTAAAGATTTACAATATTTGAGCTAAATATATTAACAATTCATTACCTCTTGAGAAATCCGAATGAAAATCCGGCTCATCACTGATTGGTGTATAATTATAACAATTTGTATACATTATTAATACGTTTAAATTTAAATTTTTCTCAAATGCGGTAAAAACAAGCGACTCAAACTTTAATTCTAGTCATGTGAAATCTGGTTTTCGTTATAGTGAACTGATTATTTTGGTCCAGAATTTGATGCCTAAGAATGCGAGTGTCCCCTTAACGTCGGTTTCCGCAGGAAACCTAATATTAACATGTTGTTTCCTTGAATAGTTTATAACGTTTCTGGGACGTGATTAGGTTATATAAATAATCATCTCCGCATCTTATATATTACACGGCTCTCAACAGAGTTTTTATCCTACTACCAAAAGGTCCTCATAAAAGGACATGAAAAGAGAATATAGGATTTCCACTGAGTGCAATTCCTATGAACACTTGTCTATTTGATTGAATAGAGAATTACTGAATATAAAAATATAAAAGTCAACTGAAACTTGAAGGAAATTGAGTATCTTTTCAATTCTCAATCGAGAAAATGTGTTCAAAAGACTTAAAGAAGTTTAATGGAAATCTCCGTCGTTTCATCCAGGGGAATGTTAGTAAATAAAGAGAATTGATCAAAACAATAACTTGGAGTTGACTGAAATCAATCTCTGTTACTTCTTCTGTGTTCATTAATAGAACTCGGATTTAAATAGAGAAAAAAGAATTAAAAGATTGTATTTAATCCTATTTAGAGTTGAATAAATTGGCGAATCAACGGTTGATTAAGGAAGAACATTAATTGAAGAGTAGAAAATATAGAGGTGAAATGTATTAAAGAATTGATGAAAGTTTCAAAAGATGGAGAAGTAAAAAATATTCCTAGAAACCAAGTACATATTATTTTGTAAAATCTTTCTTACATAATTATGTAGTTATATATTACACAGGGTTCTGTTTTGTTCTAATTTTAATAGTTTTAATTGATATATTAAAAATATATAATATAGGCTAGAACCACGAAGGATATTTTGATATTTATTGAATTAATTTCAGACCAAATTGTAATATTAGGTAATGCTTAGATTTAAGCGAATGAAAAAATAATATGTTAGATGATGGTTTAACAAATATTCCCCTTTTTATAGATGACTTGACGAAGCCTCGGTTTTAACTGAGCACACGAAACATGCAGAGTTTTCTGCTGATATTTTCCCCCAGAGTTGTTCCAGTTCGTACTTCAGAACTTCCACATTTGAATAAGATTTCGTAGAAGCGCCCACACCATCACAGAATCTAACTTCCGTCTCTTGAGAGATGTCACCTCTTCAACAGGAAACTCATTTTTATTTGGTGTCCAATCACGACTATTATGTGTGTTGTGGTTGGTCTTGAAGATGAAAAACTTGACATAAGTCTAAAGAAATGAAAGCTTCGATGGCTCAGGACCGGTTGGAGGAGCAGATTTGCTCTTTCTACTCGCTTCTCTTCCTCTGAGTTACATAGCAGATGTCCTATAGCTGACTTTAATGGGGTGTGCAGAGGGTCCTCGTAATTTAAGGTCATGGTTGTCTCTTTATGCCATTTGAAAGCCTTAAAGCCACCCAGATCTGTTCAAAGTAGGGTTAAGTATTTTGGATATTTCGTCGCTGTCTTCCAACTTCTCTCCAAGTTCTCGATGGATTCAAATGTTCCAGTGAACTTTGTAAACGGGTGTTGTCTCTTTTTGAACTCAAAATTTGATTCAAAAATTCAATAAATCCTGACACAAACTGCAAGAAAGTAAGTCATTATTACAAATTCGTATGAAGCTTAAAATAACAGCACTTTTTTACTTTTGATTCCCTCATCTGGCTGTTTTCCTGTTACTTCCCTCAAATGAATCGACCCAGTTACTTGTGAAAGAGGGTCTTTACTACATATAGCCCCCTAAATTCAAACTTTTGTTCCTTGAATCACAGTTTTCGTCCTCTTAAATCGCAAAACCGTAGTTAGCTTCGTGCAAGTTTGGATAATATACAAATATCTTTTTTTTCTAGCGTATGACACTGGGTTAGTTTGTCTGTATTTTTAGTAATTTATCAGTCTTGGATTTTCTCAGTTGAAAAATATCTCACTTTTTACGAAAGATTTCTCGGTTTAGATCGTTTCTGCTTTATTCGTTTTAATGATGCTACTCTGACACGCTAATTTGAGTTTTACCCAGCAACTACATAACGGAACATGGGTAGAGTTTCTCGTAGACTTTATGGTGTTAACTTGATATCGTTTAAAGGTTTGATTGACAAAATAGCCACTATTTACCTTCAAAGTTCCCAAAGAACCGCGCTCACTATAATGGCGGTTCTTACCTAAATATCTCGTGCTTTAGTTCACTTGGGGGTTCTGAATGATGTCTGCACCCTCAGTTCTATCAAATTTGGCGATTCATAATTCCCAGGAAGGTTATGAAATTAACCGAAATGTCTTCATTTTGAGTGTTTTGAGTTAAATCCAGATTTCGTGTTGTTGATGGGGCCTGTGCATATTTCCTTGCAAGAACTGAGCCCCGTGCTAAAGACGGTCAAATAAGGTAAATCCTTTGTGTCCAATGCTGCTTCAAGGTTCTCTCAGGACACTATTACAAGTCCGGTGATTCTGTGTTTTGCTCTTCTCAAACTTGCCATTCTATGATTTATACTGTTGGGGATGGACACACCATCCATCTTTCTCTTAAATATAACTTGATGATGGCTCATGACACGCATTACTAGCGATGGACATTGCCAGAGCAATATTACTAGACCTTGAACAATGTTTCCTTTCTAAATGAGTGGTAGAACAAGTGTTACTCTACAGTATGTGATTACGACAAAGAAGTTTCTGAATGCCTACTCCTTGAGCTCAAAAGTGAGGTGTTTTGGAGAGGATCCTGTGCATTTGTGTTTTCAATTTAGATGTTAAGGTAGAAAGGTGAGATTCACCTAGGAAAACTTCACCCTATCACTCTAGTCCTTTTACGTAAGTCCTCCAGAACCCACTTTGAAGGGGGAGGGGACTTAGAGCTTGAATACAAGTTATGGTTTTCTGGAAATTGAGTCACGATCCAACCTCTCCACTCAGCTTCACAATATCGGCCTAACTTCTACCTGCCCCAATATAATGACAAAGAAGATGCTTCTTTGAGAATTACCTGGTCTGAGCTCCTCCTTTGGCGACTAGAAACCAACATGAGCTCTCCAATTGGATCAGCTGACTTAGTCAGCCTTCCAGGATCCCTAACCTCGCAGGCGAGTCCTGAGGAGTACCTCTTGACGGAGGTCAGCAACATCAGTATGCTGTCCAACGAGACCTCCCTAGCACCGGTTGATGGAACGCCCGCCTTCCCTTCGTTTCCCACACACATGCAGGTGGTGTACAGCTGCTGTTACGCTCTCACCTCCCTGGTGGGTGTGGTAGGAAACGTATTAAGGCTGGTGGTGATCTCCCGTGACAGAGAACTGATCAGTTCGTCGACGGGATCCTTCATCGTGAACTTGGCCCTGTCGGATCTGCTGGTGCTGCTCGTGTGTAACCCGGTGGTCATCGTCGAGCTCTTCTCCCTGCCAGAGATGTGGGTCCTACCCGCACCTATGTGTAAGTACACCTCCGACCCTCAATCCTCTTTGTCCTCTGTCCCCACTCGCGTTCAGTCCCCCTGATCGCCCCCACTCTCTCTGTTTCAGGCAAGATGATCCCCTTCGTCGAGCTGATGGTGGAGAACGCTTCCATCCTCACCATGTTCGCCATCTCTATCGAAAGGCACCACGTCATCTGCCACCCATTGAGAGCCGCTCGCACCTGTACTCGAACCCGGGATGGTGTCATCTGTGCCATTGTGTGGCCGGTCGCAGCCGTCATATCCAGGTCGGTACGCATCTTTGTTTTAAGGGTGGTGTAGAAGAATAGTGTGGCATCAGTTTGTGAGCGTGTCTCAAAGACTCTTATCAACACTTTCGGCCCCCATTAATTGTCGGTGTAGATAATTCTTACATAATAAACAACAATCAGATGATGTGTCTTTAGTACAAAATTCTAATCAAGTGATCTACACAGCCAGGGCCAGCATTAACTTTTTTAATGTTTTTTTTAACATCGATTAACGCGTGAGATTAAGCAAAATCTCGGTTGTTTTTTTAGATATTAAGGAATAAATAATCTCTTTCTCCCTGGGACGATTCCTCAGCCCCGTGATTGTTTGGACAGATTACTAGATGGCTCGCTACGTTCGTCAGGAGACCCTCATCCCTGTTTGCGTGATGCGAATAGACCAGTTCTGGCCCTCTGTAAGTACACAAGGGACTTCTCTGGGGTTGCGTTTCCAGAGATTCTTAAAATGGCCTTGATTTACAGAGGGGTTCCTCAACGCTAATTTTGTGTTTTCTCGGTGTTTTCAGCATCGGAGAGGGGTAAAATGGCTCATATGTTTGACTGTTTCCCAAACTTAAAACTTGCTTTCCGATGAAAATCATATGTGTTTCGATAGGTATTGGAGTATTTTAAGTGTGCCACAAGTCCATAGAATGCTTTGGGCCGTTAATTTCTTTTATTTTGTCTAAATTTTGAACAGTCTTATGTTTTCCTTAGTTTCTATCGCTAGCTTCGTGCTAAATGTGCTGAGCCCCGTCAAACATTTGCGTGTTAGCCTTGCATTAGCGTCTTTTACAAAATACTTTTAAGACTATTTTCCCCAACAAATATGATTTCCTTTAGAAGTGTAATACTTTTCTGCCAGTATTTTACCTTTGTAGAAAACTGCCTATTGGGTAAAACATATTTTACAGCTTTCTATCACGTTGGCATCCTGTTCTCTCATTTATTATTTTTATCTTTTCTCCTATCTATTAAGTCTCCTCTTTCGTAAAATGCAATTATTATGGCCGAAAACCTGGATACGTGTTTTCTTATTTCAGTCCTTTTTGTCGAAAGGGACGGTGGTGTTTAGATGGGGTCCCATACAGACACATCAGGATGTTGGAAGCGGGATTTGAAGGTCTTAGCGAGGCTGTTCCCGGGAATTGGAGCGGGAAATCGTCAAAGTGACACGGGATATTTCACTTCCCAACCATTTATCAAATCCTTATTCCAATCCTTTTGTGTATAGCTCATATATATATATATATATATATATATATATATATATATATATATATATATATATATATATATCGGGGATATGGGCGGTGTACAGCCCATCTGCTGGTTAAAGACTCTCGCTCCTTGACAGATAGACATGTCGCTCAACGTGTGCATCTTCTTCATGTTGCTGGCGTTCTTGGTAGCCCTCTATACCCGCATCGTCCGACAGCTGCTCATCGACCACAAAGAACTTAGCTCACACATGACCCGTGGGCACCTGCGAGCGCGCAAGCAGGTGGGGCTTATTTCGTCCAGGGAAATAATGGCATAATGGGGTCACATCCTTAGCAGTAAACCTGCACCCCTTTCCCTTAAACGATTCCTGTCCCTATATATATATATATATATATATATATATATATATATATATATATATATATATATATATATATATATTACTGTTGTGCCTTATATTTAGTGTGTATTAAAAATCTATTTTTGTCATTGTGTTTGTTATATTCCTTGGTCACGCAGCTGCCGCTATCTATTCAAATTGCACTCTTAGAACAATAACAGTTGTCGCCTTGCTTGGCCTATCTTAGATCCTGTGTGTGCATATTCTCGTGCACTTGGCCACACATTGACATCCGGTGGGATAGCCTAACCCACAGGGGAATAGCCTGTTACACTTGGTACCCGGAGGAGGTGCACGGCCCCCCGGTCAGTGCAAATACCATAATTTCGCGGATGACAAAAGCCACAAGGGCCTATCAAAGATCATCCGCATCTGTCAAATTCCACTTACAAAATGCATCCATAGGATTGTGTCCGATCATGCATCTACCATTAGGAACATCCACAGGAATGCATCAAAAACAAAAAGCATCATCATCAAGACTCGTCAAAATCTAAATGAATCATAAAATACAATCATAAAAAAACTGAATCCACAGGAATGAGTATAGAACTCCCCCACCCCCCACCACTCTCCAAAGTTAACCCCCCTCCCCATATAATCATCTAATCTGCGTCTTAATACATTCAAGTTTAGACTGTCTACCGTCTCAGATGGCAAACTATTCGAGTAATCTACCACTCTATTTTCTAACATCCAGTCTGCACCTCTGTTTTTTTTTCATTTTTAAGTAGTGACCCTTAGTCCTATTACTAACTTTTAACCCCAATAACTTGCTAAAAACCAACTTATCCATACCAGAACAGATTTTAAAAGGCTCAATCATGTCTCCCCTCACACACTTTTTTTCAACTGAGAACATATTTAATACCCTCAGTCTATCTTCATATTCAAGGTGTTTCAGGGATTGTATTATTTTTTTTACCTTCCTTTGAACTAACTCTAGCAGGTTATCATGTCTCAAATGTGGTGACCATGCTTGTATACAGTACTCTAAATGTGGCCTGACATACGAATTATAGAGTTTAAGGATAACCTCTTTAGTCTTGTAGCTAAAATTCCTGTAAATGTATCCTAGCACCCTATTTGCTCTATTTTTTGCCTCAATATACTGCTTTGAAAACTTTAATGACCTATCTACTACTACGCCTAAATCCTTCTCATCCTCAACTGAATTCAGGCAATGCCCATTCTTTTCATAGCTAAATTCCCTATTATCCTTTCCCATGTTAAGAACTCTGCATTTTTTAAGGTTAAATGTCATCTGCCACTACTGAGCCCAAGCTAATAACTTATTTAAGTTACTCTGCACTTTAAAGCCACCCTCAACTTCTTTGACTACATTTTCCGATTTAGTGCCATCAGCAAATATTGACACTTTGCTATTTACAGCCTCCCCAAGATCATTTATATAAACTATGAATAATAAAGCGCCTAGAAAGGATCCCTGAGGTACCGCGCTAATAACGTCGCTCCACTGTGACCTCACCCCATTCAGCACAACTCTCTGTTTCATGTCTTTCAGCCATTCAGTTATCCAATTCAAAACTTTTCCACATATCCCATGCATTTTTAATTTGTGAACTAGTCTCTTATGTGAAACCATATCAAAAGCTTTGCTAAAATCTAAGTAAATTACATTAACATTATCTCCCTTATCTAATTGCTTAGTAACATAATCCATAAAATCCAGCAAATTTGTTAAACACGATCTACCTCTTCTAAACCCACTCTCTAGATGGTCAGAAATTCCCTTCTTAACTATCTTCTCAAGAACTTTACAAACGATAGAAGTTAAGCTTACCGGCCTAAAGTTATTCGGGTCCTCTTTACTTCCCTTTTCAAAAATTGGCACTACATTCGCTAATTTTTAATCATTAGGTATTTCTCCAAACTTTAGCGATCTAGTATATATCTTCTCAAGAGCTACTGCAATACTATCTACACCTTCTTTGAGTAACCTAGAATGAATGTTGTCTGGGCCAGATGACTTACTAGTATTTAACTCCAATACAAGCCCTTTAATTATTTACCTATTCACATTAACGGTATTCAACACTACTTCCCTTGAATTAGAATTATTACCAATAAATTTATCTCTTCTATAAATACCGAAGAAAAATGATCATTATGAAACTCTACTATTTCCTCATCAGATTCTTTCCAAACACCTTCATATCTAATAGGCCCTATTTTATCACTGTTAGATTTGTTATTAATTCTATAATGGCTAAAGAATTTTCTTGAATCTTTATTATTATTGTAAGCTAAATTATTTTTTGCCGCCCTTTTGCTCATCTCAATAATTTTATTCAGCTCATTTCTGGTCCACCTATCATGATTTAAATTGTCAAAAGTACTTTCTCTCTGTAAGCCCTCTTCTTCTCAGAGAGTTTCCTAACTATCTCCTGATTCCACCGCAACGGGTTCCTACATTTCTTCCTGATAGCTTATGAGGGCAAAGCACGATGGTTATCCGTATGACGTGGGGAAAGGTCCTCGGTGTTATTGCGCATCTTTAGGTTACCGGTCTATGGGTGAGAGTTTGCTCTGACTCCAAAGGTTTCACGTAGATTCTGCTTCTAGGCTGCCTTCCAGAAGGTACCTTGGTTACCTCGGGGTTAAAGGAAAGGACTCGAAGCCACGATAATAGACTTTTATTCTTAAATAGGGTCAACCTTATTAGGCGTAGCGAAATAAATTGAGTCTTATGCGGCCGTATGTAAGTTTACTGATGTTGGGGGAAGCCGAGGCTAAAACGACAGGACTTAATAACGAGGAACGGACTCGTGATGCTAGTAATGATAATAGGGCTACCTCTTCTAAAGGTCATCTCTCTGACCGAATGACTTAACGCCTCTTCCTGACTGCCCATAATGTCCTCGTTTGTTTATTTAGGTATAACTCCTTTTCTTGAGGGGGCGTGACCTCTTTCTTTTTCTTCTCAAGGCGCGGGGTGGAGCTAATGATCAGAAACGCATTGTTCGTCTTTTCGTTGACCATTGGGCGGAGTTACTAGAGGTGTGTGCGTTCCTAACCTAGCTGTACACATGTTCAGACCAGGCTGACTAATCCTATCAATATACGAAAGTTTACATTAAAGACCATTGAAGACCTTCCTGATTTGGTCATGGAAGGAATCTTCTCCTTGATAGAACCTTCCTTCTTAGTTAATGATGACTAATTTGTTAACAAACGCCGGAATGACCTGATTCGAGGCTCTTCTGTCTTGAACTCGATCAGGTACGTCCGTCTGGAAAACCGGACAATGGGTAGCCACTTCACCCAAAAGGGCCTTGCAAAGTGTCGCACTTTGGAACATTTGGTGATCATTAAGTTACATCCACATTATTCGTCGCGTTGTTCGACCCTCACAAAAGTGTGCTACCTCGATTACAATCCCTATTTTGCTCCAACATTTATTCAGAGATTGAGGACATGATTTGTATTATTAAGGGCGCTCCGCTTCTACGACGTGTTCATTTTGAAAGGGCAACAACACAAGCATTAGTCGCTACTATCTCTGAGCTGAAGGAATTATCTTGCATCGACCTGAATCATCCCCCCGATTAAGATATATCTTTTTCTCGACTCTTTCAAAAGTTCGGGGCTGGTTCAACTCCCATACAGAAGACGTTAAAACCCTCCTTAGTAACCACTCCACTACCCTAAAGAGTCTGAATTTGATTCCGATCGAGTACGACGACGTCATGCTCATATCAAGATGTACCGCGTTGTCCGAGCTGAGTCTCATCTGTTGCTGCCTTACTGATGACTCCTTGAAATTGATCCAGAAGATGTCATCCTTGACGTGTCTCATCTTAGAAAATAGCATCCTTTTCTCATCAGATGCCCTCCTATCAATATGCGACAGTTTACATTTCGTTTGACAGTTTCACGAGGAATCAACCGGTCAAAGCATATATCACTCTGTATTTGATCGGCTCTCTTAATTACCAAGCATCGGAATCTTTCTGTCCCGCAGCTGCTCCTTTGTGTATATGTGTGTGTATGACCGCGTGGAAAAGCAGTAGTTCGTTTGCCTTATGCTTTTCCTAATAAATGTACAGTTGTGATATAAGTATTTCTCTTTTTTGCATTGGTTTACAACTTATTACATGGCATATTACCCCATCGAAGTACCCATTTTTAGGATTTCATAGATCCACCGAGCGCCCATTTGTGGGCTCCTCATTGAAAGACTACCTGGTGGTTTCTAGGCCACTGGCTTAAAACACTTTCTGGTTTTGAAATGGGGTTCTCTTGGAAGGGGTGGACTCGCACCGTTTCCTTGGTCCTGTATTTGACCGACGCCTCACCTGGGAGGCTCATATTCGCAGTCTTAGCGTCTCATGTATATTCTTCGTTAAGTGACGTTTAGAGCCTGGGACGCTGATAGGGATACGCCTTATCGCTGCTTTGTTCGTTCGAAGCTCGACTACGGATGCAAGTTTTATGCATCCGCACCCGAGCGTCTTTTGCGGAAGGTTGAATCGATCCACCACACCGGCCTTCCCCTGCCGGCCGGTGCCTTCCGTACGTCCCCCATTGAGAGCCTACTTGTCGATACTGAGGAGATGCCACTCACTCTGCACCATGCACAGTGCTTTATTTGCCTGTGCGTGACTGTTCCCATGGACCTAACCTCCAATGCACGACGGCTTCAGGTTGCTTCCTGTCGTCTCCAAATCGGACACACTAGCGGGACGCACCGCCATTTCATGGAGCGCTTGCCTGCGCCTTACTGTGCCGACTGCACTGTCCCCTAGACTGTTAGGCACATTTGCGTTGAATGTCCCACTCTGGGTGATCTTCGCGCACGTTACCTCTCCTGGTACCGAGACGAGAGGGGTTGCTACCGCTTGTCCTCTGTACTCGCAACTGGTTCGTGCACACAGACCTGCGAAATATACGGCTTTTTGGACGAGACTGGCCTACTCCAATTTATTAAGCTTCTTTCTAGGTCGTACGATGCCGGAGCGTGCTTCCTCCTTGTTGCCTTATCTTGTTTTGTTTTTTCTTTGTTGTTTCCTTTTTTTAGTTTGTGTCTTAGCCTTTGTTCTTTTATATCTTTATTTGTTATTTATGTTGTTTTTTTATCTAGCCTAGTCGTAGGCTGTAGTTTGAGTACAGCGACCTTCGCCCTGGTAGGCAGTCGCCATATAGGCTCTTAAAATTAAAACTCAAAATCGAGGACCAGGTTCTCTAGTAGATGGAGAGGAAGGATCATTCCATACAGACCCGCGAACCTCCCTCGTCTCCTTGGGAACTCACGAAAGGGCAACACCAAATCACAATCAGGCACCTGAAAGATTTCGAATCACACTGGTAAGCCTACTCGAAGCCTACCGTGATATTTCCCTGACGGTCTCAAAACTTTGAAGATTATTTTCATCCTGAAGCCTGAAAATCCGGCTAATCAGGAGATGTAAACTTCAGACCTATGGGAGGCCTTTTAGAAAGTTCCTAACCTTCCAATCCTTCGGACCACTTTCTACTGACCAAGGAACAACATTAGGTGTGGTTAGATGAGTGAGTGTAGCGGCTCTAGGCAGTGCCATGGACACAACATACAATAGACAAAATCTTCTGGGTCCAGGGGCCAGTGCCGACAATTCCCCCGCACCCCTCATTTGGAGGATGGGTGACGTTTATTGTCTCGGTCATTTTCCTTTCTTATCTTTCCCATCGTTATTCTCTCCTGTCTGTCCTCGTTATCACTACTGACCAGTGGCGGATCCAAGATAAAAATGGGGGGGGGGAATTAAACTGTCTTCCTCCTTTGGAGTATTCTGAAAAAAGGACATTTAAGATTAATAATCGTTATCTTACACAGCATTGATGATTAATAACACTAGTCCACCATGATTTTGCTACTTGGGTATTAGCTTGGGATTTATACTAAGTCGAGTATGCTGATTCCGAATCTTCAATCGGCATTGTTCTACTACGTAAGGTTCCTGAGTTACACACATACTCTTCAGTTACACATATGGGCAGTGTTGATTAATTTCCTTTGGGTAAATTCGTGTTGCATAATGCGCTCGAAGTCTTTGGAAGAGGTAATTTTCCTTGTTATTATCACGTTTCCAACAATCTTCACGCAAGGCTCCGTCAATACTTTCTTCAGGTGTACAAATACTTCATTGCATACTCTTTTATTAGCCTACAACATAATCCGAAATCTATCACACAGTTCAACAATTGTTTCGTGTAAATATGATCATCGAGTACACTATTTCTTAGTCATGGGGGCCGGGTAGGGTGAAGATTACTGGAGTCTGAATCCTGCTCTCTCGCATCTCCCGGGCAGAGCAAAGTATCCAGTCTTTCCCAGCAGTTGCCCATCCGTGTGGAATGTGGGTATATTTCTTGAGCCTTCGGGTCACTATTGAAGAAAAGACAATTAAATACTGGTGTCATTCTGGAAACATGGATTTGCTACCAGAAGACCTAGACCTCGGACAAGGAAGATCTAAATACCTAGTGACCAACTCTCATTAGCTAAATTCTTACCGCAAAGCGCGCTGTAACGCGGATGAGACGCTCGGGTTCCAGTAGGGCACTTACTCGCTGGAGGGCCCACTTCATAAACCTTGGCACCGTTGAAATTGGCACCTGTACAATAGTTACAGAAGATCAGCGTTGCGTACCAGGTCCCTTCCTTGTACATCGAAGCTCCGCAACCCACAAGCCTCGAATTCCACCACACCATTTGACTATAGTGGGCCCACGAAGAATCAAAGCTGGAAAATTCCCAAAACAGTCACCAATAATACCCAAGAATTCCGTCCAGCCTTGGACAATTAGGAAGAAAATCAGTGAAAACTTTCCTCTGAAATCCGTCCAAGCTTTGAACTGGTGGTAGTTTGTGATGACTGTGAAGATTAATTCAAGCAATTTAAAAAACGCAATCCGTTCACATATTTTGCATTAACGATTTCATATATGGCGTTTTTCATGATTATTCATTTTACAAGTCATATTCTAAGTATAGGATTAATTTCGTTTAAAATTTCTACCTGAGCTTCTACAACTACAAAATAGTTTGATAGGAACTACTTGTATTCTTTCTCATAAGAATTGGACTGTATTACGAATTCACTGATTTAACTACTGTTGTGTAAGCTATACTTTCGATGAATAAAACAGGGTGAAATGCAAGGTTCAAGGAATAAAAAACTAAAGGACTTACACATAATTACTAGCATATTGAGGCAACATGAGATGGACTTCTGTGAGATAAAAGGATTCCACCATTCCTGTCCAATTAACTGCCATTTTTTGGTGAGAATTATATTGTATGGCTATATTTTGGCCAACACCTTTCGTATCTAGCGTGAAAGAGTAAAAGAAAAGATTAGCTTATTAAAGTTATTGCAAAGATCCAATATCTGTAGTCTTACTTTGTAGTTATAATGGAATATATGATCTTATTTTCTCCATCTACAAAAATCCATCTTAGTTTTTTAATTTTAGTAAATGTAATCACATGTTTTTTAAGTAATCATCGTTCTTGAGATTCAGTATATTTTCCAGCACCTCTGACACAGCCAGTCACGGACTTGCAACATTCGAAAGCTTTCACCCGCCAATTCTGGGAATGTTGAATTTTTGCACGAAATCACCATCAGGCACAAAGCTTGCAATTCTACACTTATGCATATAGCCACTACAGTATCAGATGACAATGGCTTTATAAAAATATGATACGTGATAATTTACCGTAAATTAAAAAATAATACCAATTAGAAATGACTAGAATAAGTAATTTTTAGGAGAAAGGGAAATATTTTTGACCACTGTTATTAACTCCGTAAAAAAATGAGTCGAATTTGCTTATTCATGGAGAGAAAGAAATTCTCAGTCATAGTTTAGGCCTACATAGTTTCATCTAATATAGAGATTGCAAAAGAACAAAAATTATATTATCCTTCGATATTTAAAGCCCGATTATTGAAAAGAATTTACTGCAGAGGAGAAGGTGGGGTAAAACTTGTACCTCTCTTGAGTACTCTGCAAAGGCCGCAGTCGTGGTCGTACACACACTGGTCTGCGGCCCTTTGAGCAATCATGGCCAATTCATTATTCCACTTCTGTAAAAGAAACATTGAATGAAAATAAATAAAGCCACTTCTATGATACAATCTGCTTTATGTTGATGGACTGACCATTTGTTCTTTACTGGATAGGTTGAACTATCGGTAGTTCTGACTACCGACCACACTTGTTGTTAGTCTTTAGAACTTATAAAAGAAATGGGAGATAGAACAAAGATCCATGCTCATTACTAGAATAAATTCCTTAAAACCAAGTCCTTGAACCTGAAGTAATTTTAAGTGGTTTAATTAACAATTTCTTTAAAATAATATTACCATCAACATCATATTTGCTGCGCTCGGTTGGGAGCCACCATTTCCCTGGGTCTCATCACCCTTGACAACCTTATTCCTCAGCCTGTTGTGGGAATGCAAGATGGAGATCTTCTCATCACGGCTGGGTGGCTTACTTTGGAGGGCTTTGCCATGACAAGTTCTTCCATTTTTTTGTGGTCTTACACATTGTGTGGAGGTTGCAGATCTTGCAGTAAGGAGTTTGCGCGTTCACTACCAGTAGTGCCCCAGCTAACCCCAGCAGCAAAAGAATCGTCATAGTAGCCATGGTACCTGTAAATGATCACCCATTTAAATTGGGATATAATAAGCCTCGGTTTTATCTTGGCAGGTATGTCTTACCTTGTCTCTGGTGAATCGGCGGTGTTTTACGTCATCTGGTAGAAGCATTAGGCCCAATTTAGTATGACCTGATTTTCTACCAGCCCGTGTTCGAGGGTTCGAATCCTTCTCTGATAACATTCTAACAAAAAAAATCCATTTCTTATCTGGCTCAAATTTCCCTTAACATCAGAATAATTTTTCATATCGTGTAAATTAAAATTTCTATTTGTAAATGCTGATAACAAAATGTAAATACACTAATTTCTTGTATCTTTTGTAGACCACTTTAGACCAAGTTGAATTTATTCATTAACTCAAGTTTACCCAAATTAGCCTATTATAATTATCAATCGAAGAATTATCTCATTATCTTGATTTAATCTGTAAACAAGATTTCACTAATTCCTAGCTCGTGTTTTAATCTAATTCATACCTAATCTCATTCTTAAGTTCGTATGTTAAAAATATTAATTCATCTCATTCGTAGATCACCTATTTATCCTCCAAGATCTCTTTCTTTCATCATTAAATTACAAATATATAATAAAGCTTATATTCCTAGTTCATTTATAGCTATTTCTATTACTCATTTGTTATATTTTCATATCTATATTTTATTGTGATGTGTTAATGCGTGAAGCAATTTCTAGTGTACTTTACCAATAATACTACAAACGCTTACCGATCTAAGTTAGCTTCCACACAAAGTTCTCGTCAGGTTGTTCAGCTTCAGAATCCGAGTGGAAAGTGCGGGTTGTGCACGAACTAACAGCTACATTATTTTGAAGGTAAATATAGCCTATTAATTTCCCGGTTTACTGTAAAACAAATATTGATTTCTCATAATTTATCTACATCGTGTTTCTCTTCATAAATAGACGAATGGATACTTAAGAAAGGAATGTTTGTTAGGCAATTTTTTAGGCTACTGAGATTAATTAAGATTGACAGGAACACCGAATCGCCATTCACACCTGTCTCAAATGTTAGCATAAGGGCTCCGATCCATTTGTCCTCTTTTTATGTTGTCAGAGTGAAATAAGTTTGAAGAGAGAATTTTCTAAGGAGAGATCTTTACAGAAGACGGACCGAATACAAATGTGCAGACGATACATTGTAATAAATAAAATTGGAATGTAAAGTATATATTTTTAACCGAATAATGGTAGGATATTATTGTGATGTGACTATTAACTCCCGTTGCCAGTATGAGCCGTGATTACGTGATGCAGGAAAACGTTTGGAATGATGTGGCTGGTAGCTTCGTGATGAAGCACCCAATCTTGATTAGGAAACCAGATTCGAGTACCATTTGTGTGCTGGCTCTCTGCTCTACCTGGGTTCTTCGCATGTCCACATGTGTTGGAAAAAAATAATAGAAACACCTGTTGATACCGAGATAGTCGTCCTTGTCAGCGACAAAAAACTTCAACACTTTGAGGAATATACACATAGAAGCCTCAGATAGTATGTATGGGAGTTTTAATCCATTCGTGAAGCAGAATCTGTTACATCTCTCTCAAATATGATGGGCAAGTGAAATGGCTCCTTAATTGCTGATCCTAAACAAACCAGAGAAGTTCAATTATGTAAAGATCTAGTGACTGGGCAGAAATCTAACTGTTCTACATCATAGCTCATCCATTTATGTTACTTTTAACTATTTTAGCCGGGGGAATCGTCATAGTATAGTTTTAGAAGATGGCGCCGTAATCGGGAACCAGTGTTCGTACCATTAGATAAATATGATCACTAAGAATTCACAAAAACTCCTTAGAAGTAACGTTACTTTTCAGCGTTATGACATAAGCAACGGAATTTCATGATGTAGCCACTTAGAGTAGTACACTATCGCCTCCATACTTCACGATTAGGGTCAGGAAATTGGGATCAAAGGATTCTTAGCGCGTCCTCCATACATAAATTCCTCCTGAAAAAGAAAAAAAAAGAATGAATATGATTCATCAGTAAAGATGGCATTCTTCCACTGTACCATTGTCCACGTATTGTGGACATACTACCCTAGTCGTCTGAACAAGCCCAGGCTGTTCTCCCCGAGCATAATCCATTGCCGCTTAACGTCCTCTGAGGAAGTAACTGGCTTGATCTCACGCTCTAACAAATCTGGATCACCTAAGGACGGCTTTCCACCCAAGCTCCTCCACCAATTTCTCTCTGCTGTCCTCCCATTGATGCTTCATCTCTTTAATACTTCTCTTGCCTCAGGGGTGGTTCACTCTTCTTTCAAACATGCCTCAATTCGTCCTATCCTTAAAAAAACATACCTAAACCCCTCTGAACCATCTAGTTATTGCCCTATCTCACAGCTTCCATTCCTCTCTAAGATCCTCAAGAGAGTGGTTTTCTCTCGCCTTAATGACCATATTTTTAACTGCAATATCGATAAAACGTACCAATCGGGGTTCAAAGCGAAGCCCTATCCTAAAACCGCTCTTATTAATGTTTCAGACGGTTTACGTAGAGCTGCCAATAGGGGTTGTATGTCCATTCTAGCCCTCCTAGACCTCTCCTCCGCTTTCGACACCATCGACCACACTGTCTCCATTGATCGTCTTCAGACTTTTCTTGGTCTCTCGGGCACTGCACTTGCTTGGGTCCGCTCATATCTCTCCTCCCGCACTCAGTCGGTCGCGCTCGAAAACTTCTCCTACGAGCCCGCGCCCATTCATTTTGGGGTGCTTCAGGGCTCAGTCCTTGGTCCCTTCCTCTTTCGCATCTAATTACTTACTCTTGGCTCCCTTCTTCGTGATTTGGGCCTGTCCTTCCACCTCTATGCTGATGACACTCAGATATACCTTTCCTCATCCCCTGTGTCCTTCACTCAATCAATTACTAAGCTCCTTTTAGCCTACACCTCCTTAAATGAATGGCTGCCTGCCAACTTCCTCAAACTTAACCACGATAAAACTGAAGTTATCCTTGTTGGTACCGCTTCGATAGTGGAGAAATCTAAAGCTCTCTTCCCATCCCTTAACCTTGGGGAAACCAATCTCGCCTTCTCTGTTACCGTCAGTAATATTGGTATTATTTTCGACGAACAACTCTCGTTTAAGCCGCACATCCATCGTATCTGTAAGTCTTCCCTCGGTTTCCTCCGCAACTTCTCACGTGTTCGATCCCATTTTGATCGACGAAGCCTTGAGACTGATATTCATGCATTCGTCACCTCACGCTTAGACTACTGCAATTCTCTTCTAGTGAATCTCCCTTCTTCGTCACTTCGCCCCCTACAACTAGTTCAAAACTATGCTGCCCGGCTCCTCGTTCGCCGCCCCCGGTTCTCATCTTCGATGCCTCTGTTACAGGAGCTACACTGGTTACTTATTCGCTTCCGTACCCACTATACAATTCCTCTCATTACCTACAAGGCCTTAAACCTCGAGGCTCCTCCTTATCTCTCGTCTGCCCTCTCCTGTCATCAAACTCCTCGGGCACTCCGGTCTAACCTCGCTCCCATCCTGAACACTCCTCGTTCTGTTCTCTGGTCGATGGGTGACCGTTCCTTTTCAGTTTGTGCTCCTAGACTCTGGAATTGTCTCCCTGCCGAAGTCCGATCCTCTCCCTCCCTTGCTACTTTTAAACGTCTCCTGAAGACTCATCCCTTCAGAATTGCCTTGTCTCCTCTGTAAACTTTCTCTACACAACCTGCGCTCTGTGAAGGCTAAC
Source organism: Ceratothoa steindachneri (assembly GCA_963969495.1). Lineage (NCBI taxonomy): Eukaryota > Metazoa > Arthropoda > Malacostraca > Isopoda > Cymothoidae > Ceratothoa > Ceratothoa steindachneri. Next base: position 103,726 of record CAXAKS010000251.1, on the reverse strand, counting down.
AGCCCTGAAGGGCGCATTATAAATACTTATTATTATATTATTATTATTACTATTCTAGGCAGTTTTTTTAACAATGATTGGAGAAACAAAAGGTTTTTTAATGACAGCTTTTGGTAAAAAAAAAATCAAAGGTATCCAGTACAAATCTTATAATAATAAATTCTTTGTCCAGGTTTCTTTAGATCGATGCTTATTTTCAGGCCTAAAGGAAAGAAAAAAACTTTTATCGGAATTCTTTGAAAATACGCCAAAAATCAATCCTCACGACTCTTCCCCATCTACTTTTTCGTAAATAATCTCATTTCGCTCTACTCCTTTTTTAGGGGCTAGTCCCTATTTCCTCCTGCTAAAGATTAAAATTGAAAATCAACTTTAAAAAGCAATTGGATAAAATTTTCGAATATACGAAAAAAACAACAAAAACATTCATGCCATAAATTTAATAAATTTTCTGAGCTTCATTATTTGCAATTCTTTTTGTTTTAAAATATTCCAAAACATTCGATAATCATATTTATTTCTTCTGCACTTCACCATTTTCTTTTTATATATTCCAAAATTAAAATATACTCATAGGGATAAAATAATGTCAAAACTTTTGTCCAAGACTATATCGATATCCCGAAACTTGTAACACCTCAAACGTAAAATTCAAGCTGTTACGAAAATTGCCTTCCTAACTTCTAGTGCAATAGATGTTAATGTATCTATAAACAGTAAACTGCGTTAGATAACATACAAAGTAAAGTTTTAGTTGAGAAAAACTTTACTGAAAAGAGTTAGCTACATCATGATGATTCGTGCTGGGTATCAACATGCCGAAAACATGACCGGTGCGCATTGCTCTGTTAACACTGTAAAGGCTGTGAGACGTGATCTGGCAACTGCAATGGAGACTACGAAACAGCTGTATGGCAGAAATGAATACAGCTGGAGTGATGACTGTGTTCGAACGACGGAATTCTTCAGACAACTGCAGGACAAGGAGCTGGGAGACCCGAGCAAGTAAAGCCGGGCTTTGGGCGAGAGAAATGGTTGTTAGAGTCACCACCATAAAGCTGGTCCTGAATAAGGACCTTCGCTACCACTCGTAAAAGTGGCGTTAGGAAAGAATTCTGACAGCCAAGGCCAAGGAGAACCGTTTGACTAAGGCAAATAAAATCATGAACAAGCTGAACCATCCTGTGGAGCCAGGGACGATTTTGTTCTTCTCAGATGAAAACAACTTCTGCCAGGACCAGTAAGGTAACACAGAGAACAGCAGTTGGCTTGCCTATAATCCATGCGACATTCCACATATCATAAAGACCAAGTTTCCTCAAACTGTGATGGTCTTTGGGTGACTTCAGTAAAAGTGACGCCATGTCGACTCGCATGTTTGAGTAGCGTCTTAGGCTCAATTCAGAATGCCATGTGGAGCTGCTGGGTAGTGTGGTCAATCCTAGGCTGGAGAAGTTGCTGCTGGAAGCACTACCTCCAGAAAGAGTGAGAAGTGGTAGTCGGCGAATTTCTAAGACTTCATCAGCTTCCCTTTCTGGCCTCCTAGATCCCCCGATTGCAATCTCACATATTACTATGTGTGAATCGCAGTTGATAAAGACACCAACACCCTTGCCTGCCACCCCAAGGCTTAACTTGTGGCCAAATTCAATGAGGTGTTCGAAAATCTTCCCAAGGAAACTGCGAGGACGAATGCGCCAAGTTCAGGAGCCGCCTTAAGGCGGAAGTTGAGTGCGGCTACTTTGAGTAAACTGTTATCTCCCAGCCATAATTTAGTTAATTTAACAAAAAAATAAAATTCATTTAATTTGAGCTTAGATATTGCGTTCTTTTCTTTTACGAAAACAGTCAAAATCAGGCCTAACACCATATATATATATATATATATATATATATATATATATATATATATATATATATATATATATATATATATATATATATTAGTGTAAATGGGTAGCATTATTTTTGGATGCAAATTTTTCCAAAAAGACCATGGTATATTTCGCCTTGATCAATTTCCTTTGGCAACTTTCTATTCTTCTTAGTCTTTTTTAGTCTATCATTTTTCCTATGTTCACATCTCTTTTGAATAACTGCGTTTTGAAAAAATCAGGCTTAAATGGATGAGCTTTCGATCTATTCGATCATCTTCAGAGGGTCTTTAGGTATTCTTTCCTCCTTTACCGATGAAGTATGGTGGAGTCTGAATCAGATTGAATGAGAAGAATTGATTGATTGATGAATAATAGTTAAGAAAAAATATTGGTGTGGAAGATAAGATGATAGATTGTGGGTGAAGAGAGTATGTAAGGTTTGCCCTGGTAGTGCGTGCTATGCTTTTCATTTATTTAGATTTATTTTTCTTTTGTCCATGACCTTCGATCCTGTAAGTTGTATTGTTGTGTGAAACTCATTTTGTGTTTTAACGCATTCGAGCTTTTCTTTTATACTTATTTTGAAACCTTATTTTTATTTTCCCAAATTTTGAACTATTTTTTAAAATCATAAAAATCATTATATTTATTGTTTTTTTAATTTTTTATTTATTTATTTTGTGTAGTTTCTTTTTACTCTGCCTTTTTTATTTTATTTATTCTTTTTTTATAATTTTATGTAGTTGTTTGTTCAGTGTGGTCTCTATGTGAACAACGGTGCTAACTGTTCCTCTGAGCATTGTCTCGAGCTGGGAAATTGCCTTGTTCTGGCCACTTTCTCCCTTTTGTTCGCTGGGATGCTTAGACCCTCATCTAGTTCAGGTGCCGTTTCATTCAGGATCCTTTCCCATGTTTCTTTGGCCAGACTTTGGGTCGCTAGGTTGATTGGTAGCAAGGCAGCCCTTCGGTGGAGTTCTCTCTGGAGTATTTAATCTCTCCTTCTGCGTATGTTTATATAGACAGTCGCTTTGTTCTGGGCTCTTTGCAGGCGGGGTATATGAGTGTTGCTTGAATATGAATGAGGATATTTTTATGATGTTGTTAGAGCTCATATTTCTAAATGTGTGAAGTTTGCTGAGTTATAACTTCGCCATATTTTCCCGCGTTATGAAGTGGTGGCTATATCCGGTGTAGGTGACGCAGAGCCCGAAAACACTCCCTTCATGGTGATAGGGGAATATCAGCCACCCTATTGTTACATCCGCTGTTTTTTTGCAGCCGAGGGCGAAGATCTTGAGTTTTCGGCTATTCGTGCGGATCTTCCGCTTTCTTTCGTATTCATTTACGTTGCGAATTTCGTTTGCAGTTTCGAACACCAGAGCCCTATGATTCGTCAATGTACCAGGGATCACCTGGGTTATATCATCCGCAAAATGAAGATATAATGAGTGCTCCTTTACCGGAGTTGGTAAATCTATTGTGTAAATTAGATAAAGGAGGGGGCTCATAGAACTTCTTCGTGGGACTCCGGCATCGAGTAGGAACTCTGGTCCTTGGTTACCCTCTATTATGATTTGGGCGCGCCGTTCCATGACGAAGTCGCAGATGATTCGTTCCAGGATCGGATCTAGCTGAAGTTCACGATCTTATGTTGAAGGCCCCTCAGCCAGACTTTATCGAAGGCTTTTTGCACGTCCCTTAGTACGATGTCAATTTACTTTCCTTCCGCTCGGCACTTGGCGATTTTCTCGGTTAGGATCAAGAGTACGGTGTCCGTTCCTCGCTTCTTTCGGAACCCGTGTTGTTGTGGATTGTAGGTCCCCTTCTCGTAAGTTAATTCTGAAGCCTGTTGGCTAGGATCTTTCCCAGAATTTTGCCGATGATTTCCAAGAGGGAGATGGGCCTGTAGTCCATGGGCTGCTCTGGTAACTTTTTCCCTTTGGGATAAAGATGATTTTGCCACCTTGTATCCATCAATAAAGTAACCAGTGTTCAGGGCCGCATTCATTACGTTGGTAATGCTCTGAAGCAGGCGTGGGGGAGCATTTAAAAGATGCGTTTTAGTAATCCCTGTCCAGCCAGGAGCTCTCTCCTTGAAGGATTTGAGCGTGCTCAGGAACTCTCCAATAGTGATCGGTTGGCCGTGGCCCTCCATTCTCCTCTCCTCGGAAACGTGCGCTTGGTATGCGTGCGGTAGATTATATTATTAAGTTCGTCAATCACTTGGTTTTGAAGTCCAGGTCGAAATCCTCATTCTCTTCAGGCGTGATGGAGAATATTTGTTGCCAGTACCTCCTGAACCTTCTTTCAAGTCTCTCTGGATCTTCTATGATTTCCCCATGTTCTTCCAACCTCATTTTCTCCTTCGGGGGCATACTTCTCAGTTATTTTATATTCTTCCAGAATTTCTGGGAGTTCTGCTCTGTGTCAGCCTCTCGATAATTCCGTCCCATATGGCCCGTTGTTGTTCGTTAATCGCGCTTTGAGTTCCTCTCTGAGTTGTCGGAGTCTTCTGGTGCGCTCTCTGTTTAGGCCAAATTGCCTGACTTCCTCATAGATCTCTCTTCGTTCTTAGGAAATATCTCGTATCTCCTCAGTCCACCTGAGTTGCGGAGGGCTTTTATGCGTGATGTATGGAATGCGTTTCTCGTCCGCTTCCACGATCAGGTGTGTTATGCAGTTTATTTCTTCGTCAATATCTTTCGGGATAGCATCGCTTAGGTTGGCTGATTCGAAGCTGTTGAGGATTCGCTTGTACAGCTCCCAGTTTGCTTTTGCAAAGCTTTTCCTTCGTGGGATAGGAAGCAGAATAGGTGCGAGGGAGATGGTGGTCATGATGGAGATATGATCGCTTGGAAACGTGGGGCCAGGCATACTGACCAGATTGAAAGGGAAATTAGTGCTTGTCAATATTATATCCGGGGTTGTCGTTGATCTTTCAGTGATGTAGATCGGAAATTCTGGCCCGGCTTTCTCAAGCCTATCCAGGTCAATGGCAAGCTGCAAGTTTCTGCCCCTGTCGTTTGTTCTGGTATAGCCTGAGTCTCCCAGTCTATCATTGAGGTCGTCCCCTATGAATATATTCCTGCGGTGGGCAGTTAGGGTCAGTAGATTATTGATGAGCAAATATCGACGGCGAGGAGGCTGGTATGCTGCTGCAATCGTGAGTCCCCAACAAATGTTGGGATTTCGACTGCTACGAAGGACTCATCAAATTCTGGTAGCCTTTTGAAGGTGATGTTCCTTCTTATGGCGATTGCAGCACCGTCGAATCTATCTTGCGAGGAGTTCTTTGCCAGAATGTGGTAGTTCGAGATTTTCATCCCTGTGTTATTTGTGTTGACACCATGTTCAGATATTAGGATAATGTTGGGGTCCGCCCTTTTGAATATTTTGTCATATTCATTCGCTTTCCCCAACCATTCATTCGTGTTTAGTGTTAAAACTTTCAAGGTGTTGTTTATGTTTTCCATGTTTTGTGTCTACTTCTAGAGTGTGCTGTTTATTCCTTGTGCTTTCGGACCTTTTCGTTCTTCGTCTTCTTGTATTCCATGGCCGGGATCGTAAATAAGGAAGTGTTGTCGAGTTTCACTTTACCTGAGTAGAGTGCTGCCGTAACTTCAGTTTCCTTTTCCAATTCTGTTATTGTCCATTTGAGTTTCTAGTTCTTAATGGCTTTGGTGATATCCGCGAGGGATATTTGTTCAGGAAAGGGTGTCTTGTAAGAAGGATATACCTTCAGACCTAGTTCTCTATCGTCGTACCTATGCTTGTTTTTCTTACTTTTTGTTCTTTTAGTGTTATTCTCTCTTGTGAGTTCGCTCAGGGTACTGTCGCTGTCCAAGTCTGCCTCAATTGTAGTTTAACGTGGCCCTCTTTGGGGTTCCTTCGTGGCAGCTTTCCTAGATTTTTCTTTTCTCGCTTTTCTCGCTACAATTCTGGGTTCAGGTCTCCTGGTGGGTTCCTGTGTTTCTTGCCATTGATCCTTGTGGTGTGAGTCCTTTATTCCAGTGGAGTTAGGAGGCGAGCTGCAACTACCTCTTCATTCACCTTTGGGGAGAATTGTAATTGTAGGACATCTCCTAAAGGAGGGTTCTCTGGGAACCACATCTCACTCAGATTGTTCTTCTTGAGCATCAAGATGAGCTCACTTGAGAACGTGCCTGGATTCGTGAGATTTTTTACGTGCGCATAAAGTATGCAGGTAAGAATTTTCGTTGACTCCTCGTTCTCAGGTTTTATGTAGGGTTTGTCGGAGCTTTTGTGGGGCGGGACATTTTTGCTTCTTGTGCATACGAAGTTGTCCTCCTTCTCTGTTCTTCCTTCTTCTTTGCAGTTCGTTTTCTTTTGATTGTTTCTTTTCATGAGGCAAGCCATTGCTAGTGCTCTGTGGCCCTGCCCGCAGTTAACACAGTTCTCTGTCTTCATGCAGTTTTTCCACCCGTGACCCCTTTTACTGCACCTGGAGCATGTCTCCTCTGCTACTTAGCAATCTTTTGTGGAGTGTTACTCCATTTATAGCAGCGGAAACACATATGGACCGGCGTGAATTCTTCACGCTCTATCTGGTCCCCACTGAGCTTTGCGTGGAAGAGTAACAGACCCTTTTATTTGGCCTTCTTGGCCATCTTCATCTACTTGAAGATCACCTTGAATACATGAGTGTATTATTAGTTCTCTCTTTGGTTTCTGAACTCAATTATTTCAGAAACTTTTGCCCAGCTCTGATTGGCTTCTATCTCTTCTGCTAATTCCTCCTTCGCGCGATCACCTATCGATGGATCAAGTCGATGGTAAATTACGCTATGGCGGGCCTGGATTTGGGGTGGTACTGCGAGCTGGAGGTTTATCTCCTGGAGTGCAAGGCCATCTTCCTTCCTAATCGTCTCGATATCCTTCTCCCTCCCGCAGGTCGCCAAGTAACGGGTTGGGGTATCTATTAAGCGAATGACTGCGACGCTGAGTTTTCTGAAGATAGTTTCGAAAACTTTGCCTCTTTCCAGTTTGGCCTGGTCAGTGATTACCTTGAGGGGTATTCGTGTGGCCAGATCCATTGCCATGGTGTTGAGGGTAACTCCCTCGTGGTCCTTGTGAGGCAAGCACGTAAGGTAAGTGGACATCTTTTATGGGGGGGGTAATTCGGTGAGCAGTATGTGTGTATTGAAAGTATTGTTTTCCTAGGATGAGTCTTATATTTTCTCTTGCACAGTTGATTCCGCTGGGGAATGGTGCTGTCATTTCTACTGTGCGTTGTCTAAATTGCAGTATTTCGAGATTATTGTTTATTGTTGGGAGTATTTCTTGTTCTACTTTGTCCCATGTCTTTCTCCGTAGCCTCTGGATCTCCATATTGATCGGGTTGATTCCAATTATATCGTGTAGAACCGATTGTCGAATATGGTTGATCCTTTTCATGCCAGTTATAAGCAGTGAGGCTTGACTCTGTACTCTCTGCATCGTCCTATGGGAGGTACAACTTTCCATTTGCGAGATCACGACCGGGTACACGAGGACGGAGCGTACCGAGGCCGTGTATAGTTTTCTCTTATTTGGCACGTTGAGGCTTCGGAAACGGTATACTTTCTTCAGCTCTTTTTTGGCTAGGGAGACTCTGTTGTTTATGTGGGCCTTATATCCTGATTTGTAAAGACGTAAGACCAGGACCTTTCCCTCGTTAGAGTGCGGATAAATTTCATTATCAACGAGGACGTCGTCTAATTTCGGCGGTTCATCGGAATTATCAGGAACTTCTGGCGGTTAGTCTTTATTTTCCACCCTTTTTGGTAACGATTGATTTTATCGATCTCAGCAGCTGTCACTATTGCTTGAACTCCATCGTTCCTGATTGGACTTGGAACAATTCGTGTGATGTCATCTGCTTATTGCAGATACATCTAATCGTCCCTCACTGGAGCAGGGAGGTCTCTTGTGTACACAAGGTACAGCAACGGACTCAGACAGCTGCCTTGTGGAACTCCCGCCTCGAGTTCGAATTAGGGTTCTTTGTAGCCCTCGATCGCGATTTGGGCTCTCCTCTCCATGACATATTCACAAAGGACCCTTTCCAGGATCGGATTTACTGGAGGTTGGAGATCTTGTATTGTAGCCCTCTCAGACAGACCTTATCGAAGTCCTTCTTTACATCCGGCAGCACCACGTCTACGCATTTTTGCTCAGCTTTGCTGCATGTGTTTTTCCGTTAGGAGGGCGAAGGTAATCTCCGTTCCTCGTCTCCTACTGAACCCGTGCTGCTGAGGAATGTGAGCTCCTAGCTCGGCTAGTTGTTCTTGAAGCCTGTCAGCCAAGAGCTTCTCGTAGACTTTCGCAATGAATTCCAGCAGGGCGATTGGCCTGTAATTGACCAGTTGATCAGGGCGTTTACCTCCCTTAGGTATGAAGATTATTTCGGCAATTTTAAAAGCATCAGGGAAGCGTTATAAACACTTGCGATTCCCTGAATGATCTGCTGTGGGGCATTTACCAAGTTGTTTTTGGTGATGCCCGTCCAGCCTGGTGCCCTTTGTTCAAAGGTTCTCACAGTGGCCATGACCTCCTCTGGTGTTATGGGACGGCCATGACCCACCATCTTCCTGCCTTTGTCTACTTGATGTTGTGGGTGCGCGCGGTGTACAATCTGATTCAGATCTTCGATCAGTTGGCCTTTGAATTTATGGTCGAACTCTTTATTGTCTTCTGGTGTGATATTGAAGACCTTTTTCCAATAATTCCTAAATTTGTTCTAGAACCGCCGGGTCCTCTATATAATATCCGTTCTTTTTTATTCGAGCCTTAGTTCTTTCGGTGAGTCCTTTTAGATTCTTGACTTGACGCCAGAATTTAGCTGAGTTCAGCTCGCTATCGACTTTGGCTATCAGGCTATTCCATATTTCCTCTTGTTGGAGGTTGATAGCCTCTTTTAGCTCGGTGCTTAGGCGCCGAAGAAGCGAGCTTCTTTTCCGATTAGGACCATCCCGTCTTATCTCTTCGTACACTTCCCAGTAATCACGAGCGATCTCCCTCATCTCCTCTGTCCATCTGGGCTGAGGAGGTGTTTTGCACCCAGTCTAGGGTACGCACTTGCGGTCTGCTTCTTCTAGTATGGACGTAGTTATCCTCTCCAGTTCTTCGTCTATCTCCTTCAAGGTTGCGTTGCTTAGGTCAGCTAGGGCGTATTGACTGATTCGTCTCTTGTAACGTTCCCAGTTGGCTAAGGTGTAGTTTTTGCGGAGAGAGACTGGAAGCTGGATCGGAGCGAGATATAGGTCAGAAAATCTGGCCTTATTCTCTGGATGTTTTTTCTTCCCATAATCAATTCCAAGTTTCGGCCTCTTTCGTTGGTTCTACCATAGCCCACCGCACAGCATCTGGCATTGAGATGGCCCCCCTAAGATTGCCATTCTGAGATGCCCAAACAGTGTGTAGAAGTTATTGATTGGGAGATAGGTTCGACGAGGGGGTTGATAGGCTGCCGCTATCACAGTTTCATACTAATGTGTGGAGTTCGACCGCCACGAAGGATTCGTCCAGTTTTGGGTAATGTTTGAACGAGATGTTTCCTTTGCTAGCTATTGCAGCACCATCAAACCTTTCTTGAGAATGATTCTTCATTACCACTCTGTACCTCGGTATTTTAATTTGACCAGATATAGTATCAATGCCGTGCTCTGTTATAAGAATGATGTCGGGGTCAAGCACCCTGAATATGTTTCCATATGCCGTTGCTTTCCCCTCCCATCCGTCTATGTTGCTTACTCTTTCCATGTTGTTTTGTTAATGTTTCTGGGTTATGTTCTTCCTCTCGTTTCTCTTTTTCCTGAACTCAGCGTTAGAAATTTGCTCGCGAGTCTTTTGATGTAAGGCCACATTTTGGCAGAGCAGAGCTTGTTCGACCGTTTCAGCGTCGATTTTAAAGTCGTATTTCCATTTAAAATTTTTTTATTCAATCCCATGAAATATTTCCCTGGGTTCCATCTCTTCGGGAAAGGGAAGCTGTTCGCATGCGTATATTGTGAGATTGATGTCATCCGCACGCAACCTTTTGTTCTTTGCCTTGGCCTTCTTTGTGTGAGTGACTTCTGAGTCTGATGAGTCTGAAAACTCCGAGGAAACAGTAGTAGCAGACCCAGCATTTTCCATCTCTTCGTTATCTAATTGTCTCTCTTTAGGGGCAGGAGTTTACAATTCGACTGCTTCTTTTTTCTCTTTCTTAGTTTTATTTCCAATTGTGGGGTTGTCTTTTTGGGTCTCGTCTTGTACATTTGTCTGTTGGTCTGGGACCATCTGCAATTGCAGGACATCACCAGAGGGGAAGTTGTCCGGGAACCATATTTGGTCCATACCGTTTTTGGAGAGCATTTGGTTTAGCTCTTTAACGAACGTTCCAGGGCGCGTAATATTCATGACGTGCGCGTGAAGAATGTACGTCAGAATTTTGGTTGAGTTTTCGTTCTGCAACTTGAGGTAGGTCTTTTTCGTGTCAACTTCTGAGAGGGTCACCTTTGCTGCTTTAGCGTAGGTTGCATTGGCTCTACGCGTTTCCTCTTGTTTCTTTAATTTGTGCTTTATTTTTATCAATTCTTTTTTGACATGGCATGCCATGGCCATTGACCCGTGTCCCTGCCCAACAGTTGACGCACTTTTCGAAGTTGTTTTTACACGTCCTCCAGCTGTGGCCATTTGCGCTGCATTTGGCGCACGTTTCTTGTGGCTCGTTACAGTCCTTTCTCGCGTGCTGCTCTATTCTGTAGCACCTAAAGCAGAATTGCACTGGAGCGAATTCTCCTTTCTCAATTTGGTCTCTACTTACTTTGGCATTAAACATAAGCAGACCATGTTCTTTTGCCTTTTAGGCCATAGTGGTTTCTGCAAAGACTACATTAAACACGTGAGTGTAGTCACTGTTATCTCTCTTGTTCTTAAACTTGATCACTTCAGCTACCTTGGCCCAGGTTTGTCGAAGCTGGATTTCCTCCTTGATCTCCTCTCTTGAGTGTTTCCCGATCCATGGGTCGAGTTGCCGGCATACCACGCTCCTGTGGGCCAGGATCTGAGGTGGTACTGCCTTTTCTTTGGTGATGGCTTCAATGTCCTCCTTTTCTCTAGTATTCCCACTGTTCGCATTTTAGACCAGCAGAGCCGGTCTAAATCTTTCTTTTAAATATATATATTTATTTAATTTACTTTTTCCTCCGCCGTAGCTTTCTAGCCTTTCAAGTTTGTATTTTGTTAACTTTAATTATCCTAATATTATTTTTGTGGGCATTTTGCCTCTTTTCTTTTCATTTTCGTCTATTATTATTTTGTTTCTCTTTCTTTTTGTAGGCACTTTGCCTCTTTTGTTCTTCTTTTATTTTATTCGTACATTAGTTTGTACTTTTATTTCGTTCTCTTTTAATGGGCTCTTCGCCTCTTTTATTTATTTTTATTTTATTTTATATTAGTTTGTTTGGTTTGGTTTGGTTTTCTTGTTTTGTTGCTGTTGTTTTTTTCACATTGATGGGCTCTTCGCCTCTTTTGTTTAGTTTTATTTTAAAAAGAAGTATTTTGCCTTTTTATTGTTTTTTCTCTTATTTATTTCTCTTATATGGTCTTATTTGTTATCTCTTCTTTGTTAGGATTTCGTCTCGGTTGTTCTTCTGTCTTTATGTTCGTATTTCTCGTTCTTGATTATTTAGATATTGGGTTTATTGCCTCTCCCGCGCAGTTTCTTCAGTTTGGGAATAATGCTGACCTTGCAACTTTGTTTCGCTTCTGCTGTGTGATTGATATGGTGAGGTTGTCGAGTGTGGGTGTAATAGTTTGCTCTATCTTATCCCAAGTCTTTCTCCCTAGCCTTTGAGCTTCCGTATTAATTGGCTTAAGCCCTTCTCTTGCGGGCAGGTCTATTTACCTAATACGGTCGCTTCTTCTAGCTCCAGCTATTAACAGGGGAGCTTTATTTTGTACTCTCTGCATCTTCCTGAGAGAATTACAACTTGCCATCTGCGTTATCACTGCCGGGTACACCAAGACGGAGCGTACCAAGGCAGTGTATAGCTTCTTCTTATTTGGAGCATTAAAGTTCCGGAACCTGTATAGTTTCCGAAGTTGCCTTTTGGCTAGGGAGACTCTGGTGTCGATGTGGGTTTTGAACCTAGACTTGGTGAACCGTAAACCCAGGACGTTACTCTCTTTCGAATACGGGTAGAGGTCGTCGTTCACAAGGACGTCATCCATTTTCTGGCGGTTCATTGAGATTATTTTGAATTTTTTGACGGTTGGTTTTAATTTTCAACTCCCTTTCATATCTATTAATGTTGTTTATTTTGACAGCTGTATCCCTTGCTTGAACTCCCGCGTTCCTATAGGAGCTGGGGATGATTTGTGTGATATCATCTGCAAATTGCAGATACATCGTCTCGTTTCTCACCGGAGCAGGGAGGTCTATTGTGTGCACGAGGTACAGCAACGGAATCAAACAGCTGCCTTGTGGAACTTCCGCCATGAGTTCAAATTCGGGTCCTGAAAAGCCTTCGATGGAGATTTGAGCTTTTCTCTCCATAACATAGTCACAGAGGACCCTTTCCAGGAGTAGGTTAAGCTGAAGGTTCAGGGTCTTGAAGTCGAGACCCTTCAGCAAAACCTTATCGAAGGCCATTTGACAAACGCACAGCACCACATCTACGCATTTTTCCTTTGCTTTGCAGTGGGCTATTTTCTCCGTTAGGAGGGCGAGGGCAGTTTCCGTTCCTCGCCCTTTTTGGAAACCCCTGCTGCAGAGGGTTGTGAGCTCCCAGTTCGGTTAGTTGTTCTTGTAGCCAGTTTGCTAGGATTTTTTCGTAGATTTTACCCACAAACTCGAGAAGGGAGATTGACCTGTAATTCACCAGTCAATCCAGGGATTTGAATCAACGGGAATAAACAGAAAACAGAGAGAGAGAGAAAGAGAGAGAGAGAGAGAAAGAGAGAGAGAAATATAGAGAAATAAATAGAGAACATGGATTCAGTAGACGACAGTCAACTGAGCAGTTAAGTGGACCTGACTCCACAGTCCATCTACCGATTCATCACTGCGGATGTGGCTTAACTTTGCTTCCGATTGGCCTTAGCGCTGATATGATGGGCAAGGGGACGATCCTACAGCGATAGAATGGCACGATTATTTCAAGTGGACATTATTCTCTTATGGCACTACGTACATATGTACACATTAAATCTACATGAATGGAGATCCTGTGCATATCAGGGTGGTAAGATTAAAGAGGATGTGGCAATGATTTTGCTTTCGAGTGGCAAAATGTCAGAGACGTTCGTTTCTGGCCTATTTGGGGTCCTAAGGGAAATGACAATAAATGGGACCTACAGAATAAGATAAAAAATGAGACGTGAGAAAAGGATAATAAATTGGATATACATTAAAGTATAATAATTGTGACATATAGAAAGGACTAATAAATTGTACCTACAGAAATGATAATAAATTAGACATACAGAAAAGTATAATAAATTGGGCTTACAGAAAGGATAAAAAATGATACTTACAGAAAAGGATATTAAATGGTTCCTTGAGAAGTGGATTACAAATGAGACCCTCAGAAAGGGAGACATGAACATATGGAAAGTAATCTACCATCTACAAGATGGACTAAAAAAGACTAAGAAAAATAAAAAGTTGCCAAAGGAAATTGATCTGGGCGAAATATACCATGGTCTTTAACAATATATATATATATATATATATATATATATATATATATATATATATATATATCCAATTTTATATTACAAAAATTAAGGAAATTTAATCTCAGACCTGTGAAAGTTGGTTTTCTAAAGACACTAGTTTGAATGCTAGATGGGGTAAGGGATACATTAATATCTAGAAATGGCAAACTATTATTAATCTCGTGTTCTTGAGTGAAAGTAATATTAGGGTGTAAATTGTCAATAAAACTATCTATTATTCTTAGTCGAAATTTGTATAAGAAAATTTCTCTCCGGGCTCTATAAACCCTCCACTTCTTTTAATGTTTCCAAGGAAATTAGGTTCTTTATGTTGCCAGACATTACCCCTTTTAATGACCTGCTCCGAAAACACGTCTATCTACCATTTTAAGGAAATTTTACTTTTAATTACCAACATATATATATATATATATATATATATATATATATATATATATATATATATATATATATATATATACGAGGGTCGGTCAATAAGTTTTGCGAATCGGTAGGGCAAAACAGAGGAAGGGGGATCGCTGTTTATGGGGGTGTTAGGACAAGTTATGACAAGTCAGGACCTGCAGCCGCACGCTCCTGCCTCGTCTATTTATGAAGCAGTAGCTGATCGCAGATCGTCAGTCACAAATTTGTCAACAGTCAAGAAGGTTGAGCACCACGCCATGATCAAATTTTGGACCAAGGAAGGCAATAATGCAAAAGAGATCCATGAACGCATGGTTGCAGTGTACGCCGACACCGCCCCTTCCTATGCAACCATTGCTCGCTGGAATAGGGAGTTCCGCCATGGTCGTAAGTCCCTTGAAGATGACCCCCGTCAGAAGTGACCAATGAAGACAATGTGGCCCGTGTGGGGAAAGGATGATGCTCGAAAATCGACGGGTGAAGGTCGAAGAAATCGAGCGAGAACTTGGAATATCACATGGAAGTGTTATCAACATCACCCACGACAATTTGGCCATGAACAAAGGTCTCTGCCCGTTGGGCCCCTAGAAACCTCACGCCCCATGATCGACTTCAACGTCGTCAAAGTCCACAAGGCCAGAGTTGCACAAGCTCCCCTGTGCAAGTACGGATTCGAGGAGGTCAACCGCCCCCCTTTACAGTCCCTAACTAGCCCCTAGTGACTACTTTTTATTCCACCAGCTCAAGGCTGCACTGCGTGGACGCCGATTTGAGGACGATGAAGATGTCCAGCTCGCCATCCAGGAGTGGATTGAACAGCAGTCGGGAGATTTCTGGTTGTCGGGAATTCGAAGCCTCAGGGAAAAGTGGCGCAAGTGCATTGGAGTCGAGGGTAGTTATATTGAAAAATAATAAAACACTTTTCCTCATATCTCGTTTCCTTATATCCGAATTGCAAAACTTATTGACCGCCCCTTGTATATATATATATATATATATATATATATATATATATATATATATATATATATATATGAATGCAATGCCCCGCAGGAAAAATGAAAAGGTTTTTCCAAGTACTTTCGAACTTTATTAAGTTCGAAAGTACTTGGAAACACCTTTTCATTTTTTCCTGCATGACATTGCATTCATTTGCTACCCTCACGTGATACTTTGTGAGTTTTTCATTTCATATATATATATATATATATATATATATATATATATATATATATATATATTGATATATTGATATATATATATATATATATATATATATATATATATATATATATATATATATATATAAGATTTTGGCTAACCTTTCTTAGTGTTTGTGCTAGTACTAGCACTTTTAAAGTTAGTCATTAAAACCCTTGTTACTCAAAGGCTTCTTACTAAATTATCCCTAAGTAAAAGATATATATTAGCTTTCATAATATGTCTCTAAAATTTCTTCTCTGGTCAAAACTCTTTGCCAGTCTCAACCACTCTCTACCCACCAAATCCGCCTAATGTTCCAAAACCTTTGTATAGTACTACTATAGCAATGCCTCTGGGCATTCATATAATAAAAACCTTTTGGGAAACTTAAATATATATATCATCATTTATTATGTATAAAATTCATTAAATTATTTTACTTTAACTTTGTCAATTTAATCTTTCAATTAATTTACTTCAACTTTTATAAATTAAATCATTTTATGTTAAACTTAATAATTAATTCATTCATTTATTTTCTTTTCAATTCAATTAACGTATACTGTTCCAAACAACATCTCTTAAATTTCCCACACAAACAAACAAACACACGTTCCCAGCTCGATCAAAATAGCACGCTATTCCGCCCACTCGACTCGCAGCTTTCTTCGTATAAAGCCCCAATTCAGTCCATTATAGATACTCTACATTACTACACTATATTATATATTATTCACCTTATTGTTTCACCATATTATTCCACCATATTAATTTCACATACTTCAATTCTCTTTGCATCTTTTTACTGTAAATCATATGTTAAAATATCTTAAATTGTATACCTAACCTACTTATCTCATTGTACATTCGTTGATTTTATGAATATATTTATATTTGTGTGATTGTATTTCTTAAAGCCCAAGTCATTATTCTAAAATTGATTTCGCTGTCGCCTTAGGCCTAAAGCTAACGGCAGACAACTTCGAACAAACAAATTTATGGTTATGGTTTTCGAAACGCTATTCAGGCTAATTTATTAACAGAAGATAAATCACATAGATAACCATACACTATACTGCGTTTCTTTAACATCATACCCCACCGCTGCTTTATTCTTATCTTATATATATAAATGAACCTGATCGCGATGTAATTCCGAGGTCTATCTTGTATCGTCGCAGCATACATTACATGCACCTAATTCTACAGACCTTGATATTCACCGGAGAACATTAATCCTTTTCACTAATCAAGAGAACTTCCCCACAGGATTATAATATCTAATCAGCAATTCAAAGTATAAATCTTCCTCCTTTGATTTTCTATTATACATTCAATGGCGAAAATAATTTAATATTAGAATCCCAATACATTTCATTACTTGATTCTCGTCTAAATTCTAATCAATTTCGTTTCCCCTTAAATTACAAATTAACTATTTCCCTCTCCTCCCTTTCATCTTCCAGCCAAACTGAAGAAACATCATCGCAGTTTGATTTCGTATCCTCTTTTAAAGAATTCTCTATTATCCACTCTTTCCATTGTCCCCTTGAGCTTTTGTATTATTGGCAAACGAAGTAGATTTTAACAGACCCAATCCCCGCCAGTTTTTCATTTCAATCTGCCAATTCCTTATCAAGACAACTTTCAAATTTCTTATATTTTTTCGCATTTTCAACACATTTCTCTTTCGGTATTAAAGTTATTTAAACAGTAAATAAAAGCGCACCATTCCTGAAAAATACTCCAGTTGGTCGCATTTTACAGCCTTTTCTTTGCTATATCTAAAAAAAAGTGTACAGCACCACTCCAAAAGACCAGAATGCCTGTATTTCTATCATAACATCTTCTATAACATTTGCCAGAGAAAAGTTTCCTTCTTCCACACCATAGACTCACTCCAATACACGCTCCAGCATACTCTCATGTACCTTCCTAGCACATTCTACAATCCGACCCTTACCACTCATTAATCATTCCAGGGACTTTGCTACCATTTAAAACCTTGTGGTCGCCACCTGTTTCAACCTTACAACCTCGATAGTTAAAATTTCGCACTTGTTCAAGGGTCACACCATGGACTCGGATATCACAGCCCACACAATATTCACCCCAATCATTACTTTACTCTTTTCTGCATTCATCTAACCTCCCTTCCCCTCTCATACGTCGTGTCGAAAGCTACAACCAAAATTCCTACACTCTCACCCACCCACACCAGATCCTAAACATATATCGATATAGACAGAACCTATCCCTCATCAATCACACAGCAATTTCTATGGTTCCTCTATCCCTAAAGATATTAAACAGCCATGCTACCATTACACAACATTACCTTACACCCCCAAGGATGTCAAACTAATCACTCTAGCTATCTATCATCCCAACGCACTCCTTACTTCTATCCGAAATACTCTTCACACCATCAAGTAGTCTACCATTTACTCTATACATTCTTAGCACCTTCCATAACACTTCTCTATCTATACGAGCCTAAATCTTGCTAAGAACCCAACACACAGAATACATCTCTTATAACTTGTTTTTCTAGCTATGTCAGGGTGAAAATACTTGATTAACACACACCTTACCTGATGTCAATCACTCTTTGTTCACCCCTTACTATCCTACTTATAGGCTATATCAGAACTTTTCCATACATCTCAACTACATCAATCAACACACATATCACCCTGCATTGCTTGCATTCACCTTTCTCCTCTTCACTCTTATACAACAGCAATGGACTCTTACAGTCCTCAAGCACTTTCAAATGCCTTACAACCCTATCCATCAGACCCATTTCATAACACAGTCATCACCATCTTCTATCATCTCAAGCACTATATTATCTACTATAGCCACCAACTCATTTTTGGAGCTCTATCTCAGCTCTTAACACTTCTTGCATACTTAGCCCTTCCATACTCCGATACAACACCTCACTTACGCCCACAAAGCCGATCATCTTTACATTTGCATTATCTTGCATGCTCACATTACAACTCATCAAAGTCTTCCCGCCAACTACATTTCAACTCATTGTTTACAAGTACCCTACCATTGTTGTCCTTATTGTTCTCACTCCTCTTCTTCTCATGGTTTCTCATCTTTCTCACTCTTAAGAACTACTTCACGGTGCCTTCCGGATCCTCATTCACCTTCCTGTCACCACCCGGATCCTCATTCAGGTTATTATCCCATCCTCATCTTATTTCTTTTTTATTCAGATTCTTCATTCATCTTACCTTTCTTTTCGCCTCATTTTATGCTTTCATCCGCATCTTCCTTACATTAACATGTGCACTATTAAGCATTTGCAAGTATATCTCATAGTTTGGTCTCAATTGAGCGATTCTCATTGCCACTCCACCAGTCAGCATTTAGCTTTCTCTTTGCAGTTCTGTCACGCACACAACGCTTGTACCATACACCTTCATTGCCTTAGATTTGCCCACACTTACTCTATCTTCATGTTCACACTGCTTCTCCTACTTTAAGACATTCTCACAGCCTCTTCACTTTTGTTCAGTAACCTATCACTGCGGAGGCTCCATCTATATCTACCTTCCTCACACCTCATCCAAGCAACAACCAATTACACCATACACGGTACTATCATGCGTTCGGATAGTTCCATTCTCCAGTTATTCTCCCCCTTTTCTCACACTTATTCATCCATTCATATTTTCTGCAACCATCAACCGATACTTAACCACCGGTCGTCTCAGCTTCACTTCTGTCACTCTAGAAACCATATACTACAACCATGCACTGGTTTACCCTTGTAAATCTCAACTGCACCCAATTAATTGTCGAGCTCAGATATTCATACCTAACCATTGCATCACATTATCAGATTTTATTTTATAAATTAGATGTGTTGAGTATCGTTACATGTACTGAAATCCTGAAGCGAATATTTTATTTATGCATTATATATTTTATTTTCATTATGCAGATATTTCTCTCCATAAAATGCAGATATTTTTTAGGGATTTTGCCATAATCTCCCTTAATTTTTGTGTTACACATGTCAGCCCTAAGTCAGTGAGGACTAAGCAGGATGTAAACATGGTGTGGATAAGGAAGTACACCTCATTTTGGTGACGGAAAAATAAGAAAAAAACTTATAGAGCAAAAGTAAGACATTCTTGTCGTTCATTTCACGTCAGAATTTTTTCCCAATCACCCCAACTCGATTTCATTATTTTTCTTTTATTTTATTCATATATTCCAATATTTTTGTAAATTATATCTTCAAGTGTAGCCATTTTATGGACATTGTATTTCCCCTTTTAGTCAACCAGTGTGGCTGTGCAACCTAGTGTTGCCGAGAACAGGTGGCAAGCTGACGGACTTAACATAGTGTTCTTGGAGCCATGTGGCAACCTTAAGGACCTAATATAGTGTTCTTAGAGACTTGTGGCCATTTTACGAACGTTTATTAACTGTAAATGGTGGGCATTGTAGCGTATGAGAAGTGCAGCCGAGTGGTTTAAAAGCTTCGTTTGAATGAGTCTCTTTTGAGACTCAGGATGGCCGAGTGGATTCGCCGCTGGCTAACAGTGGTCCAGCGACGCAGGAAGCTGTTCGCAACTCGCCTACGCTATTATTTTTTCTATGCCCTTTTCCTACTTCCCTCTATCTACAGCATAAAGCATGATATGTTTTAAGTTCAGGCTGTAAGGCTACAAGAATTAACAATTTCGAAATTGGGTGTATGCTTGAAAGGAAAGGAAGTCCGAACCCGCCTTTTCGAATGGGACTAACCCCCGCCAAACGAATCGGTTAATCGCAATCGGACTGCCGAAAATTTAAAGCGATTTGTGATTAATCCAGGTCGACGTCGTCTTTGTTTTTTTCGCAATGGTAGTTTCTTAATGAATTTTTCTATATTTTCTCAAGTAAATATTTTTTCCTTTTATTCTATTCTATTCACACTTTCGTATTTTCTCTATAATATAATGCGTAAAATATGATTAATTATTAAATCATATATAATGAAAAGGTTATAATTTACAAGTATAAAGTAGGTATAATACGTGTTTAGTTTTGGTTTTTCGTATGCGCTGCTCCTTTGCCACCACTTGTGAACGCTTCGAAATAATCCTTCTGTTTTCATTTTCCTGCTATTGCGGACCCCAACAGCAGTAAGTTGCACCATTAATATTTGCATTTAGTATTTCTATTTCGTTCTAATGGTATTAATATGATCATATCTAGACTATTAGTTTCATAAAGTAACGATAAATCAAACTTAAAGTTCGTGAATTAGCCATTTCACACAAGTTTCATCATATGTTCGTGCGCACCGGCTTCTTACTTGTGCGCACTTGCTTGTTGCTAGTTAGCATTTATTTGTGCATTCAACTTAGCATTTATTTGTGCGTTTCGTAATTTTCTTTCTAAATACTGAATTTTTGTACAGAATTTAGCGCGTGCAAAAGAAGTAGCCTTGTCGAAGACGGAGTTTTATTCATACCTTTGATAGCTGACGATGACGCGTTCGTTACATCCAGTATGGAGAGATTTCTGACTCCCCACCCCAGAAACAGGAACGACAGCGGCGCAAATCAGAAGTCTTTGGGCTCCCAGCACAGCGACCAGGCGGCGGCGGTCAACGAGAACAGCATGAGGGACGTGGAGGACACCCTGACTCTTCCGCTCTCGCGCAGCGAGAGCAGTATGTCGCTGGACTCGAACGAGTCGGCTGAGAGCAAAGCCACAATGGAGACAGACAGCTCCAGCCTCAGCCAGGAGAACAGTTGGAGGCACATCAACTGTTGGAGGACAACAATGAGGCTACCTGCACCAAGTGCTCAAAGACACTCAAAATTCAGCAGGGAACAACTTCAAACCTGAAGGTGACTTTAAATTTATTTTATTTAATAATTTATTTAAAGACTTTTTTACCAGGATTCATAATTAATTATTTGACAAAGACTAAACAGGCTAAAAGTTTGGCATTTATTTTTAGTTTTTACTATATGAATTTTAACTTATTTTTGTTTTTAATTTTTAGATACACTACCAGAGGTACCACCCTGGTCAAGTCCACGACCTCAAGGCAGCTCTCGAGGGCGCCAGCAAACGCGGCCGCCACAAGTCCTCCTAGGACGCGGCCGCGACCAGGAGGCAGGCCAGCATCGAGGAGAGCTTCAAGGAGAGGTTCTCCCAGAAGAAGTGCCTCGACCTGTACTATAAGTGAGTAATTTTCATTTTTCAAGTTAAAGTATCAAAATATTTTTTATTTTTAAGTGTTTTAATTTTAAAATTGTCAAACTCAGTTTAGACACTGAATGATTGAATAATATTAATAAATTCATTAAACTGAATATAGATGGTTTAAACTGTTAACAGTTTTCTGTTTTTACTTCTTAAACATGTTTAACAATTTATGTGTCTCATACACTCATATAAAAAATGATATGATGAGTAAAAAAATCTTGTAATCTTAAATTTATTCTAAAAACTTCTAATTTTGCTTCAGGTCCTTCATTGGCTGCATGAAGCCTGCTTCAGAGACAGACAATGAATACAATAAGGCCCTGTGGGCATACGCCTTCCAGGTCCCCCCCCACAGTTCAAGGTCCCCTCCAGGCGACGCTCACCCGCGACATCAGGGCGATGGGGACTAGGCCAAGGCCGACCTGACGGACCTCCTCGCCAAGC
Source organism: Ceratothoa steindachneri (assembly GCA_963969495.1). Classification (NCBI taxonomy): domain Eukaryota; kingdom Metazoa; phylum Arthropoda; class Malacostraca; order Isopoda; family Cymothoidae; genus Ceratothoa; species Ceratothoa steindachneri. The sequence goes on along the minus strand of CAXAKS010000251.1, from coordinate 81,839 downwards.
AGGAGTTCGTCGCCACCACGGCCGACAGCTGGTCGGCAAACAACAGGGCCTTTCTGAGGATGACGGTGACATGGCTGGACAAGGTCACCTTCAAGAGGCACTCCGCCGTCCTAGAGATCAATAAGATCACCGTGAGCCAGACGGGGACCTACCTGACAGAGGTGATCTCCGAACTGCACGACAAATTTGGCGTCAAAAGAAAGGTGTGTAAACTCTAAGGATTTTTGCATATTTGTCTTCGTATTTGCCCAGGTATCCAGCAAAATTCTACATTTTTCTTTGTAATACTATATGAATTTGATGCTTTAGTCTGCGTGAAATATGTTATATATGTTTGTCGTTAATACTTTATAGAGAGCTGAGGGAGTCTGTAAAAATAACGAAGTGATGACTATTATCGTATTGACTTCGGAATCATACTTCAAGTTCATACTGATAAGTGAAATTAAACTTTGTTTTAAAACATTATTTTGCTTTCCAGGTTGTCAGCACCACTACTGACAATGGCGCTAACTATATCAGCGCCTTTAACCGCAACATCGAGCGGGATGCCGAACAGCAAGGACAAGACGTGGTGGACTCAAAGTTGGTGCACACCAGCATTATCCTGGTAGAAGATGCCCTGGAGAAGGTGAACCAGCAGGAAGAGGTGGTGCAGCTTCCCAAGCATCGCCGCTGTGCGGCACACATTGAACCTGCTGTCCTCCAGGGATGTGGAGAACGTGCCCGGCTGGACCACCCAGCCCAGGCAGGCTTCAACAAGCCGGCCGCCAAGGCCCAGAGCGTGTGAAACGCCCAGAACAGAAAGACAGTGACTGTCAATGACATTAAATCCGCTCTGAGCAAGAAGCTTGTTACCCCTGGCGTCACCAGGTGGAAATCTAGCCACGACGCCTACAAGTGCCTGCTGACCGAGGTGCTTGACTTGGACAAGAGGAACAAGCTGAACCAGATATGTCAGCGGCAGCACCCCCACCCCCTGCCGCACATCATGCATGACGGTGTGCAGATCTGGTCGGAGTAAGTCAAGGTGACCGCCTCCCTCGCCGCTTGCCTAGATGTACTCCAGGGCGAGGAGAAGGCATACAAGGGGTGCCTTATTTCCCACCTCCAGGTACTCAAAGACTCCCTAGAGGTGTTGTCGCGGGACGACAGCATTGTCCATGCCTAGAACCTGGTGACCCACCTCCTCCACCAGCCTGGAACAAAGGGCTTTGATGGCAGGTTAGTCATATTATGATATTATTATTATATTTTATCGCAGTGAGTTAAAACTTAAGTGCTTTTTCTTATATTATATTATTATTAAATGACCAGGCAATGGCTTCACTACTCCCCCCTATGGAGAGAGCTTGCTTGCGCTTCGCTACTAAGATTAAACTTTAAAATCTAAAAAAAAGCAGCCATGGTTAAATTTTTATCAATTTTCTGAACTTCGCCAATTATATTAATTTTAAAAAGGAACTCTAAACTATTTCCCCCCTTTCAAAATATGACGTTGCTGAAATATAGTTATATTTAAAATAAAAAAGCAGCCTTACATAAATTTAATAAATTTTCTGAACTTCACCAATAGTAATTCATTTTCTTTTAAAACATTATAAAAAAGCATTGGATAATCATATTTATTTTTTCTTAACTAAACAATTTTGTTTTTTCAAACTCTAAAGAAATTTTTAGAAATTACCTTGATAAAATTTAAAATATACTTAAGTCATAACCAAACTAAGATGAAATTATTATTCAAATACTCCCCAGAATCCTGTTTTTTAAATTATAGAGTTAGTGATGATGATGATGATGATGATGATGATGATGATGATTATAATCCTTGCTGGTCAAATGATTAATTTGAAATGAACTAAAATTAGTGTAATGAAATTTAATTTTTTAATTGACAAATCTGATATATTTTGAAATTTGTTTAAAAACCTTTCTTCTAATGCAGGTTCAGCCACCTCTTTGTGCACATGGACCTGTTGATGGGTACGGCGCTGCACCCCCACCACGAGCTCGCCACGGTCAGGGCCATCTGCAGGAGACAGGACAATGAGGTCTACTGCGACCTGGTGAGGGACAAGCTCATCAGGGACTTTCCGCCCTCGTCCGGCCTGGCGAGCACCTGGATACAGCCCCTCCCCCTCCCCGCGGGACCCCAGTCAGGCTCCAGCAGCACGGACTACCTGTTCGCCATGGAGGATGGAGAGCAAGAGGAGAGCCTTGAGGAGAAGGTCAGGGAAGAGGTCAACAACTGGTCGAGGAAGCCGCTGAGGGGGAACCCGGTGCTCTCGCCCAATCTCTTCCCGCTCGAGTTCCCTGATGCTTGGGTAACACTCTTCCTCAAGTATGACACGCCGCTCCCGAGCTTCGCCTCGGTCGTGCGCGTGTTCAGCGATGGGTCGGGCATCCTCAGGCCTAAGAGGGCAGCCCTCGTGGCACTGAACTTCGAGGCCCAGTGTAACCTCCACTTCCTCAAGAAGGCCCACGAGGTGGAGGAGGAAGACAAGGACTAGGTATGCGGGCTTAGAGTAGAGTAGAGTAAAGTAGAAAACTTTAAATATTATAAGGTACAAAGTTGTTAGTTGACCCTATCTTTTTCTCCTGCGAGAATATATTAGTATTACTCTGTGTATTTTGTGTAATATGTACTGTATAGTTTAATTTTTTGTTATACTATATTTTAATTAAAATAAAATGTTTAATTTTGATCTTAAAAGGTTGGTTTCTCTTTGTATTATTTAGAAATGGCTTATTTAAGTTAAAAAACCCCATTAAATTCCCTTTAGAAACATTGAATCGCTTTTAAAAATATCGAATCGCATTTAAAAAATTTAATCCAATCGAATAATCGCTAATCGGACTTAGAATTTTGGCACCCGGATGGGATAATTGAATCGGCCTTGACACGCTGGCGAATCAGTAATTGCTAATCGCACTTCAATTTTTTCGAATCGCGCCCACTTCTGATAATTATGCAAAAAAAGAGGCTGCCAGATTCTGAATGTGAGTACTATTGCAGTATGAATGCAGTTAATTTACTTTGGGGCAGTACGGAAGTTCTTTGTACGCGAAGAGCCAAACATCTCTGCTGGTGTGGGGATACTAGAGCCATTATATCCATCTACTACACTAGAAAACTCATGACCATTTGCTGATCGACAAGCACCAAGTCAATCCTCACCTGCAGACTGATGAGCAGCAGGTCCATATTCTATGCTTGCAGACTCACAAGTATCAAATCCATCTTCACAGCCTCTTGACCGACAAACACCAGATACATCTTCACATAAGGACTCATGAGTACCACTCCCAGATTTTGGTCAGTCAATTGATATAGGTGTTGACCCTCGATGCTATCAGATTCATTCAGGGCTGATCTAATACGTAGAGGACTATGTCAGGTTATCCCAGATTTCACACTTTCTAAAAGAGAAGATGGTAGAAACTTCCAACACCATTATCTTTACAAGACATTGATGAATGGAGAAAAGATAAGAGTTGTTGGCTTAACAACTCGAGAAAAACAATGCCCTTTACTGTTTTTGCTACAAGCTTTTCCCAAGAAAGGACTACAAATTGGTGACAGAGTGACTTTCTATCTGGAAAAATCTTACAACACTTCTGAGAAGTCACGAAAGCAGTCCAGAGCATACAAACTACATGACAACATGGAAGGATTTGGAAATGCATCCACAAGCGACAATCAGAGAACAAGCCAAAAGGACACTTTTAGAGGATGGAAAGATGCGCTGTAGAGATACCTTGATCCGTTTGATCTCTTTCGTACAATCTAGAAATGAAAGAAATCTTGCAGTGAGGGTGTAGGCAAACAGTACATCAGCACCACAAGAGAAACTCTCTTAAAAGAGGTGGAGCTGTTCACCAAATTCGACCCTTTCATAAAGCAGCACATTGATAGTGTGGAAAGTAAGTAGTTCCGTCATTCCAGATATATTGGAAATGTGATAAAAAACTAACTGATTGCACCAATTAATGGGAAAATGCTGAACATAATGGTTACTGAGATTAAATGGTCCAAATATTATTCAGTCATTTTCGTTTGTACTCCTGACCTAAGCCAGGAGTACAAGCACCGGAAATTAAGGAACATTTTCTAGGATTTCTTGTGGCTTCCCAAATAACAGGTTTAGGTTGAACATCTTTGATTTTGAACATGCTTGATGAGCAGAATGTTTCTTTTAGCGACGGCAGAGGACAGTCGTAGGAAAATGTAGCCAAAATGAAGGGGACGAACAAGGTGACCCATCAAGGACAATAAATAAGTTCTTGCGCATCCTTGGTGCACATACACTGAACTTGGCGGTGGCTGAAGTAGCAACAGGGTCCAAAGATGACATCAGCTACTTTGGCAATGAATGTACAGCAGCTTTATACCTTGTTCTCATCAGTACCATTGAAGGAGTATGTGACTCTGAGACTAAAATCCTGGCATTGAATGATGTTAAAGAGAGAGCCAGTTAATAGCATTGATGCTGTCAGGTACCAGGCCACTAGCATAAGGAAGGGAATGTTGGGGGTCAGAGACGAAGCTACATGATTTGGCAGAGAAGGTTAATTCAAGTCGTTTCCGCATTTGCACAGTGGTAGGGCATGATATCCTCAACGAGGTAAACCGCGTGAGGAAGGTCATTCAGTCTATCAAGATTCAGCTTGATATGGCACTTGAACTGCTAATGAAGTCCAAATCCTCACTGACAAAATATACAGACACTGGTTTTGCTGCAGCTTATGCCTCTGCTTAGGACATATCTGACAGATGAATTTGGGGGCTGTGCTTAAAGCGAAGAGGCTTGGAAGTACAAGGAAACATTTTGTCTCTGAAGGCCCAGACGAGCCTATCAGAGATACCATGAAGATGATAGAAATTGAATTGTTTAATGTAGCTGTGGACACCACCGTTGAATCATTCTAGGAAATGTCTGAGACCTTGGCTAAATAAGAGCCTAATATGGAATGCTTTTTATTTTTAAATGGATGGTGAGGCACTTTCCAACCAATGGACGAGTTCTGCAGCACATTAAGCACCAAGGATGGAAAAGATATCGATGGAAAGGAACTGGCTCTTGAAAGGAGCAGCTTGCCAAACCTGCTATCGTGTAACATGACAACACTGAGCTTCTCTCCTACATTCACACATAGCTGCTGAATGAATGTATCGCAACCTTTGGATTTCTTTGCGAATTGTCTGTACTCTCCTTCTGATCCTGACCTTAGCAGAGAGGTGTTTTTTAAAGATCAAGATCATTAAGACCTACTTGAGGTCATCTAAGGGACAGGATCGCCTCATCTGACCTGCATTCATCAGAATTAATCAGAAGATTGGCAAGCAGCTATCACACGGCGATATCATCGACGATTTTACTTCTAAAAATCAGAAAACAGAAGTTTTAAAGACGATAAAGCCATGGGTGTGCGAATGCAGATATCTGCCACACGTGAGATAACAGCCACCATCTTTTCCTGACCCAAACAGGTCATGAAGGTGGCTTGGGATAACATGTATCTAGCTCTAAATTAAACGCAAAATATATATTATTGTTTTGTTATATTTTTATCTTTGCATTTTGGTATGGATACTTGTGTCATTACGAGCATTTTGTGCAATGGCTTAATTTATTTTGTTCATTCTTTCTAGTAGCCTAATGTATTATTTTGTTTTGTGGGAGGAGTATTTTTAAAGGCTTAGCTATTATCAGTTACAATTTTTGCCTAAATTATCTTCCTTAACAAGTTTATTATTCCCTAACATTTATAATAAGCATTTTAATACAAATGCGGCATCTGTCTCATATAGGCCTATTTAGATATTTTGATGTACTGATGAATAAACGGTGAATTCTGTAGATGAGCACAGTGAATGAAGTGGATTGGGCCAGAAGATCTTTCAAAAATTAGCTCCATGTATTCTGCCACATCTCCGGTGAATACACCGTTGTTCCTAACAGGAATCCAGCCACAAGTTGCATAAAGCTCGCTTATTTTGGTATGGAACTTGGTGACCAGGATAAAGCTTGGCTGCCAGACCTGCACCGAGTATTCAATATACACTAACCAATTTTTGAAAAATTTAATTATAAATTGTGATGGAAAAATATATTTTTGATCTTAAGTACCTATTTTGGATGAGAAATATTAATGGAAATAAACCGGAAATGTCACAAAAATGAAATCAATTTAGTTATAAGATCGGAATTTTAAAAATCGACTTAGCCCAAAACCTGACCTGATCGGAGAAAACGGATGTCCTTTCCGGATTCAGCGGTGCAAAATTGTCCTAAATCAGTCGAAATAAACTTAGACGACTTACAGAGACTATCTGTTGTGACCCAGGATTATTTTCTCTAGCTCCCATTTGTTAGAATTTTTTGTAGGTCTCATTTATTATCCTTTTCTCTAGCTCCATTTTATATCCTTTTCTGTAGCCTCATTTATTATCCTTTTCTATAGGTCCCATTAATTATCCTTTACTGTTGGTTCCATTTATTATCCTTTACTGTTGGTTCCATTTATTATCCTTTACTGTAGGTCCAATTTATTATCCTTTTCTGTAGGTCTCATTTATAATCCTCTTCTCTAAGAACCATTTAATTTTCTTTTTCTGTAGGTATCATTTGTTATCCTCTTCTGTAGTTCCCATTTATTATACTTTTCTGTAGTTCTTATTCATTATACTTTCTGTAAATCACATTTATTAGACTTTTCTGTATGTCCCAAGTATTCTCCTTTCTGTGTGTGTCATTTATTATTCTTTTATTTAGGTCCCATTTTTTATCCTTTCTGTAAGCCCAATTTATTATACTTTTCGGTATGTCCAATTTATTATCATTTCTGTAGGTCCAATTTATTAGTCTTTTCTATATGTCACAATTATTATAATTTTATGTATACCTAATTTATTATCCTTTTCTCAGGTCTCATTTTTTATCCTATTCTGTAGGTCCCATTTATTTCTCTCTCTTTTTCCCTCTTTTTCCCTCTTTCTTCTCTTTTTCCCTCTCTTTTTCATTTTGTTCTCTTTTTCTATCTTTTATCTCTCCTTTTTCTTTCTTTTCGCTCTCTTTTTTCTCTTTTCTCTCTCTCTCTCTTTTCTCTTCCTCTCTCTCTTTTCTTTCTCTCTCTCTCTTTCTTTCTCTCCTTTTCTCTCTCTCTCTCTTTCTCTCTCTCTTTCTCTCTCACTTTTTTCTCTTTCTCTTTCTCTTTTTATCTCTCGAGGACAGGATCGTCGAGTTTTCCTCAAGACTAGAGGTCCAGTCGGTTCATGATGTGGTGCTCCCAGCAACGTGGGTGGATCCGCCGACGAGACCCTCGCCCAAGAAGCGAGCACTGCATCGGCAGTGCCACGCCAGCCTTCCAACGTCCCAGAGCTGGAGTCAGCTGCTGTGGCACTGATTCAACGGGCCAGAAAGAAGAAGAGAAAGAGGAAGAAAGGAAAGATAAAGAAGAGAAAGTAAAAACAGAAGAAGGGGAAAACAGAAACAGAAGTGAAACCAGAGGAAGATAGGAAAAAAAGAAAGAAAAAGAAGAAAAATATGTAGATTAAAGAGGAAACGGACAAGTCGGTTCCGAAAGGGAAAACACTTTCCTCTGCAGCCGAATGTGCGAGAGTCAACCTTATTGGCGACTCTCAAGCACGGAGTCTGCAACCACTGTTAGCGGCCCGCCTTCGCACCAGTGTAAAGGTAAGATGCCTGCCAGGACGGGGAAACCACCGAATCAGGGTAGAGGCGGAGAAATCTCAGATTTCTGAGAACTCAGTCGTTGCCTTGATGGTAAGTGGCAACAACCTCTGCCTCAAATGAGGTAAGGTAGGTCCTGAAGGAAATATTATACACACGGTCATGGAAGCCGTGGACGACTGTAGGTTAAAAACCCGCAGACGTGTAGTCGTCGGGATGCTCCCAAGAAGAGGTCCAACCAGGATATCTCACTCGAGGAACATCTCCTTGAACCGATGCCTGGCAGATTTGTGTACGGTGGAGGGGGTCTTTTTTGTGTCCCCTTGCCGCACTTTTTATGCTAAAAACGATCTCTACCAAAGGAATGGAGTGCATCTTTCCTTTAAAGGAAAGGATGTACTCTGTAACATGATACAGGATGTCGTGGAGCGGACCCAAAGGAGTGTCCGACCCAGAGTGAGGGTGGACGTACGCCAGTACGCTCGTGTCACTCCTGGAACAACCTTCTCAGAGGTCGCAAAGAGGAGTGCTCCTTCGCAAACAAATAAGACGGGAAACGGAATAGCGTAAGGAGTCCTACATTCGGGGACTCCCTGAAAGTTCTTCTGTTTAATGTTAGGTCGATCAGGAACAAGTTTCTTGAACTTCGTGGCCTCGTAGCGACGGAAGAACCTGAAATGGTAGCCATAACAGAGTCGTGGGTAAAAATCTCAAGCCGAGATTTTGAAGGTGAATTTATGATTCCCGGGTACCAACTCTTTCAAAAAGATAGGCCAGACAGAGAGAGTGGTGGTGTGATGTTGTATGTCAAGGATACACTTAAATTGACGAACTGCAACATTGTATCCGACCACGAGGTATTAGAGTTGACCTAGATATAGGTCCTGCCAGATACAGGACCCTGGTGCTTTATAGACCCCCTGCGCAATTCGTTGAAAAGGACAGGGATCTGTAACGGGTGCTTGGTAAACTTGTTCAAGACAGAGTGTGTATCGCCATAGGTGATTTGAATACCCAAGCTGACTGAGAAATCAGAGAACCCTATGGCGAGAACGCATCCCCCACTGAGTTCGCGAACAACGAGTTCCTGACTCAATGGATGAGAGAGCGGACGAGAGGCAATTATACCCTCGACTTGGTTTCCACCTCTGGAAATGACATCGTTGAGGATCTCTCGGTAGGCGAAGAGCTCGGTGGCAGTGATCACCGACTTGTCAGATTTATAGTCAAGGTCCTTAAGGTAGAGTCTGCGAATGGTATATCGAGGAAACTTGATTTGAGAAGAGCAGACTTTGTTGGTCTTCGTGCTGGATTGACTGATGCGAGGCTAGAAGTGTGCGCGGATGTTGAAGATTCGCGGAATAGATTCAAAACTACTTTCACGAGTCTTCAATTACGATTCATCCCTTTGAAAAGCCTCCGTCGGTCTTCTGTTTAATCAAAGTGGTTTAATCGAGAAATTAGTCAACTGCTGAGGGAGAAAAGAACGGTTTACCGGCACTCGACGATTTTTGGAGACTTTGAGGACTACCGTAGGCTAGCTAGGATAGTGAAGTCCAGCATAAGGGCGGCAAAGCGTGCCGAGGAGCTCCGAGTGGCGAGATTTTGCAAGAAGAATCTCAAGGAGTTCTTTGGTTATGTAAACAGCCGTAAGCCAATCCATCGCACGATTGGCACTTAAATGAATGAGGAGGGGGCTTTAGAGCACTCAGATGCAGAAAATGCTAACCTCCTGAATGACTACTTCTCTTCAGTGTTTACTGAAGAGAGTGGTCCCATCCCCTAGCCCACAGATTCCTACTTAGGTAAAAAGCTGGAGGAAATGGACTTTACTCAAGGAGAAATAGAAAAAAGATCACCAATCTAAAGACAAATAGGTCCCCTGGCCCGGACGGGTTTATACCTAAAGTGTTGAAAGAAGTGCACAATAGAGGGGCACGATATTTGAGCATAATCTTCAACATGTCAATCGGGACCAGATGCATTCCTAGAGATTGGCGTCAAGCGGAGGTAACTACTATCTTCAAAAATAAAGACCCTAGGCAGTCGTCGAACTACTGACCTATTAGCTTAACTTCAATAGTTGGTAAAATCATACCAGCGACGCCCCCCTGCATAGAGTGAATGTTAATTCCCTTTTTCTTTTTCTGTCTGTCCTAAAAGCATATTATTTTCATCACTAAGAAGAGAGTACTGTCTTATCTTTCTCCCCCCCTTCATGGTTCGAAGAAGCGTGTTCGTGTATTTGAGGGATAGCTGAACCTGCCTGTCAAGTACACATGTAGATAAGTGTGTACCGTAGAATTAAAATAATTAGAAGAGGCATGTAAAGAAAGGTCAAATGATACACATGAAGATAAGTGTGTACAGTAGAATAGAAATATTTTAAAAAATCATGTAAAAAATATATATACAAAAGGTACACATGTAGATAAGTGTGTACCGTAGAATTGAAATAGTAAAAAAAACAATAAAAAACAGGATGTAAAAAAAGCATGATACACTAGCTTTAGAATGGGGTAGATAACATTTCTGTAAGCGGACTGGCCTTGAGCGGATCTTAGGGTCTTTGCTGATCCTTGTTTCTGTAGTTCTCTATCTCTGCCCCCCCTTCTCTCTCTCTCTCTCTCTTTCTCTCTCTCTCTCTCTCTCTCTCTCTCTCTCTCTCTTTATTTTCAGCTGTTTATTCCCGTTAATTCAAAGCCAAGTGTGAATGTAGGGTCTCTTCTGAGCAGTGGTGAGCGCAGGTGTCTGATCGCTCATGATCAAACATGGTAGGTAAGAGATGAATTGAACTTTCAGCACAGATTAATCGAGGAAAACAACCCTCAACTCACACTTTTGAAGTAAGATGGAGGACTTGCCTCCTTTACCAGACAGGTGACGTGATAAAATTAATTATTTTGATCACCTAAGGGTGATTTTTTTTACTACGGCTAACATCTCACTCGTGTGTGCAGGTGTCCAGGGCCGGTTTAACCTAGTAACACATGTAGCATGTGCTATGAGCCCCGTGCTTCAGGGGGCCCTGCGGGGATTTTAAAAAATTGGTAATAATTAGGTTTTTGCCCTTAGGCAAAGAAGGCAGAGACATAATATTTATTCATTTTCCGGATTTTTTATATTATTATTATATATGATATTACTATTAATGAGAAAAATATAGAAAACTTCACTGGAGCATACTGCATAGTTAATAAGTGTGGCATTATGTTATAGTAGTACAGGGTGATGTTCTTTAAAAAGGAATAAAAAGTGTACAAAAGAAAACCCTCTTTTTAGTCGCAAGCGAGTCTAGTCGTGGGCGACTCTATATCTCGCTATGTCGGTTGGTCGGTCCACGTTTTGCATTTATTGTTTTTGTAATAACATTGTAACTATTTGGCTTACTGTAACGAAATTTGAAACACTTAATTTTTTTTACATTATCTTGCGAATTATATAATTGCCAAAGTCCTCCCGGGTTTAGCACGATAATTATTTTGTTTTGGCAATAACATCATAACTATTCGGCCGATTCTAATGAGATTTGAAACCCTTACATTATTTTACATCCTCTTTTGAATTATAGAAGGGCCAAGGTCCTCCCATGGTTAATCCGGTGATTATTGAAAGTTTTGAGAGCACGCGACATGTTGGTCAGCAGACCTTGATTCAGTTGACTCTTCCCAGCCACACTAGCAGTTTTTTAAATTCCTAAGGCACCGTTTTTTCCCTCTCTGAAAAGGAAAAGGGAGGGGTGTGGCTGAGATACCATATGAATATATATATATATATATATATATATATATATATATATATATATATATATATATATATATAAATAGAAGAAGGAGCAAATGCAAGTTCTGCGGGTGATAACAACCACCACAGGGCTTTCGCCATATTTATTTTCTGCGAAAGCCCTGTGGTGGTTGTTATCACCCGCAGAACTTGCATTTGCTCCTTCTTCTTCGTATGTGACTTGGGGATGAGCCTTTAAATTGTGAGCGGGTAAGAAGATGTGGTATAAAAATTCCTTGGAGGTTCCTAGCTTAGAGAGATACTGGGTTTGATGGGGTAACGCGTTGGGCGAAGTACATTCACTGTGCCTGGTAGCTCAGCGGTAGAGCATCTGACCGGCAATCAGCAGACCCGGGTTCGAGTTCCGGCCAGGAATTTCAAACTTTTTTACCCTGGCGTTATCTCTGTCTCCCCGGTAAAGGATTGCCTTCATTGTGCCGCCCTCTGCTCTCCTTGATTCTAGTCTTCTTCTAATGTCCCTTTCTCTTACCTCTAAAAAACTCCTGTTTCTTGTCTCATTGCTCATTCGCGTCCAATTTCTCTTTCTTGTACTATATATATATATATATATATGCATACATATACGGGTAGGGGCCCCGCTGTTCCTTGTGCTACGGGCCCCGCAGCAACTTAAGCCTGCCCTGTAGGTGGCAATGACAATAAAATTAATAATGTTATTATTTATTGTTGTTGAAATTAGTATAAGTATTGTTGTTATTCTAATTAGGAATTTTTTATCGCTATTATTATTCCCTAATATTATAACGACCACTTCAACTTTGAGGAGAAATTCACAGTTAGCAGACAACAAAAGTGAAGCTGCTCATTAAATATAATAACGAGCACTTCCGAGGTTATTTTATGCAAAATTGACTTCCAATATAATTGACTAAATGCTCTTCTCTGGTGATGCTTCGGTTATTTAATTAATCTTAGTCGTCGTCGAGTATTATTTTCTTTCTCTAGCTGTAGATTTGTTCTTCGCCCCCTTCTCCTTCTTCTACTATCCTTGGGAAACGTGGGAATAATCTGTGTGAACTTCATTCTTTTCTTTGGGCAATTTGGTTGGTTAAATCCATTCCTACTTCATTCTGTCTCTCTTCTATGACCCTCTTTGCTTTTTTTGCAATTATTCTGTTTAGTGGCTTTATCTTTGCCTTCAACGATCAACGACGATCTAAGGGAGGAAATTGTGTATGAAGTAGATAGAAGTAAAGAGAGGAAAATGTGTTTATAGAGTGAGAAAGTTTGTACCAGGTTGTCTGGTAACCTCAGTCTTTTTACCTCTTTTCTTCATTATGTCTCTACATTGATTCTCAGAAACTGAGTCAAGCTTTCAAGCCTTTTTATTCAATGAAAATTATCTTTGGTGAATTCAACGAACTTTTCGCTGCATAATTTTTATTGTTGGTGTCCCATTTGATATATGGATTTGAGATTTGATATTACTACATTGAATCTTTTAAACTTTGTTCTATACGGATTTTTTAGAGGACAGGGGGTCCCACTAAGGATCTTATTACTAAAATTACTTTTAACTTTATAATTATTAATTAATTTTCCACTATGGATCTCTTTTATGATTGTTTTTATGTATTATTTTCTCTATTTTTCTTCATTAGCATCAATGTTATCTATAAATCGGGTAAATTACCTGCCGCGTCTGCAGCTGGCTACTTTTAAAGGTTTGTTTGAAACGTAGATTCGGTAATTCTTCATCTTCGAGTTTTATTTGTCTGGTCACTTCTTCTGGTAGTTATTGGTTAATCTTTTGCCAAATATCTTTTGCGCCTTTGTGAAGACTCATATTTATTGGTTCGATGTCTACAATTTCGTGAAGTATAGTCGATGGGATCCGGTTTTGAAGTGTAACGTTAGCCATAAATCTTGTGGTTTTATTTTGTACTGCTTGAGCTTTCCTCATCATTGTCTCGCTAGAGACATGGAGGGGAATAGCGGGATACAACAGTAATGGTCTCACCAGTAACATATATAGTTTCCTTTTCTTTCTCAGTGATAGCATTCGGAAACGAAACAGTGATTCTAGCGTCCTCTTGGCCGTATTATTTTTTTCTTTAAAGTGCGCAACATACCCGGATGATGTTAATTTGAGGCCAAGTACTCTGCCATTTCCCGAGTATGGGTAGAGTTTGCTTTGTATTTGAACATCTGCAGTTTTACGTCGTGCAGTTTTACGTTGCCCCATCGGGATCATTCTAAACTTGTTGATGTTTGTTTTTATTTTGTTCTCTTTCTTGTATCTATTGATGTTCTCAATTTCTCCTCTTGTCTTATTTTATATATCTCTGGGGTTGCGATAGTTGCTGGTGCGACCTGTGTTATGTCATCTGCCAGTTGTATATATTGTGCTGATTCTTGATTAGGGTGGAGCAGGTCACACGTGTAAATTGCATACAGGGTAGGACTGAGGCATCCTCCTTGTGGCACCCCTGTTTCCAGTTCAAATGGCTCTCCTTCATTATCGTTGATTTTTAAGATTGCCTGGCGGCCATCCAGGTAGTCTCAAAGTATACGTGCTATATTTTGTTCCATTTCGAGATCTTTTATTTTTAATTTAAGTGCCAGAAGTCATACCTTGTCAAACGCTGAGGACACGCCGCGAAGCACCAGGTCTACGTTGTGGCCTTTGGCCATGGCGATAACAATTCGTTCAGTAATCAATGCGAGTGCTGTTTCGGTGCCAAGTTATCTTTTGAACCCATGTTGTTGATTATTATATAGATCTGTGGAATCCAGGTAGTTTCTCAGTCTGTTATTTAAGAGTTTTTCCAGGAGATAATTCCAAGATCGAAATAGGCCTATAACTGCCTATATCCTTTTTAGGTTTTTCTGGTTTAAGCAAGAATATTATTTCGGCCCTTTTGAATTGGGTTGGGAAATAACCAACATTAAGGCAGACATTAAATATCTCCAATAGGGCCTCGTTTATGTTTTGGGGAGCGTTTATTAGATGTTTCTTTGTGATGCTGGTTATTCCTGGAGCTTTTTGTTTAAAGCCCTTAAGAGGAGCCTCATATTTCTCAGGCGTGAAGGGCCTCCCCTTCTCATGTGCGAGACGAGTACCATCAACGCTATAGTGTGGGCTGTGCTCCTCCCTAGTTCCATAATCGGCCTTAAGGTGACCCCCTACCAACAAGTGGAGAGCGGGGTTGGGGAACATTCGGACGAAGAAGTAGAAGAGCAACAGGCATGTGCAAAGGTCCCGGAAGTGATACAATTCCGTGACCACAACCATATATTCAAGATCACCTTCGCCGCAACGGAAGTGACACGGAAAACAACCACAACCCGACTCCTGATCTTCAGTATTCGCATCACAGGAAAAGAACAGTGCAAGGAAGTTCCGAAGCCTACCAATGTACTTTGTATGTTGGAACAACATACGTCGACAACCTGTCCCGAGTAAGAAACTGTGGTGCAGCAAATGCGCCACAGAAGGACACCGCTCCGACAAGTGTAAAAGCGAGTGCCGCCAAGCCAAGTAACGAGATGCAACCATCGAGGGCATCTCCGTCAGAAGTAAAAATCCCAAGCGATCTCAACGCACGAATTCTCATTCACATCACGCACGCAAATGTAGCAAATGCAGTGAAGCCTGGTTGCTACCAGGAGGTTTTAAACGCGCTAAAGGTAATCATGCCGGAAAACCAGGAGTGCTCTAAGGCTTTCTAAGAATCGGTAATCCAGAGCAACTCACAGAAGAAATCTGGACTAGAAGCTACAATGTAAGCGACCTCTTTGGAAGAATCCAATGAGGAAGAGGATGAAAAAGAAGAAGAAATACCCCGCCTCTTCGGAAACTGAAGAGGCACATGCACTCGTACTAGAGCGACGAAGAGTTAATAAAAATATGTTGCCTAGTCCCTCTCCAAAGAGCGAAAAGCCTGGACACTGGAAAGATGTTCCTAAAGCTACGAAGAAAAACAAAAACAAGAAGAAACACCGGTAAGTAACACTAAATTATACAACGAAGCGCTCTGAGGATTTTGGAAATTAACACAAAGGGTTGGACGTCCAAAAGGACGGAAACATTCTCGGAGATTGATACAGATTTCATCTTGATTTCGGAACACGCAATCAACCCGCGTAGTGAACAAATGAATATTTGGAATTACGACGTGTTGATCGCAACTTATTCGAGAGCAATTCGACGAAGCCGCTATTGCGGTTAAAAAGGAATAAAATACAAGTGAGTCAGTGAACTTGAATAATCCTATCTCGCGACAGATGTCGAACTCGAAATAGGAAGGATAGTCATAGCCAGCGGATCCCAGCCGCCAGGGAGAGACTTTTTACCCTAACAGTCTCTCACTGGCCTATTTGGCAGAAAAATACCCCACAATACAAAAGAAAGATGTGGATGTCGGGTGTCAGGAGTCCGGCTATAGAACTTCCCATAGTATCAGGAGGAGCCTCGATACGTTGCTGGACAGGAGCATTATCCAGCGAATTGGCTGGATGTTAGAGGAAGGGGGTGAGAGAAAAACAGACATGTCTGGCCAATCGTATGCTGCCTTTCAATTGTTACATGGAACCAGTGGAGGTACCTTATAGTGCTCATATAGGGATCCTACGCACCATCAATAGGAACCCTATATCAGTCCCAGTGGCAACCCCTCCTCCCACTTTAGATGAGGCAATTCTTGAGGAGATTGACGAGGCGCTCTACAACCTTAACTTCTTACTATCTAATCAACGCAGATAGAGCTTTAATCCACAAATCTGCGTATAGGTCCACCTCAACATATAAATGGACCGAATACATGAATACCATGAACTGAAATCATTATAGGAGATAAACATCAGAAACGCATCAATTGACACGATACAAAGTCAAGAAATCAAAGAAGAGCTCAACCAGTCGACCCTCGAACAACAGTGGAGACGATGCGATCGAAAGCCTCGATCATGGTGCATCACCCCCCAAAATTTGAAGCAAAAAACAGGAGTATCAAAGGATCGACTTAAAAGAAAGAACAAAATGAAAATCCGAAACGAATACGGAAACGTCGAAAGCGAATAAGTAAATATAGAAACAATATTCCGAAGTTATTGGGAAAACATATTCTGTATAACTGAAGGAGAACGAAGATTATGATATAGTTTGTAAACGAAGTCATAGATGAGCTGAACACAAGTCCATAGGACGCACTGGCACCACCAGGTGGAGACACTGCGCGACTGATGGGCCGAGATAGCCGAGGTGGAACTACTCGGCGCGTCCCACTCCTCCCCCCAGAAAGTCCCATGTGAATCGGGGCTCGCAAAGTTAAGCGTTGAAAAGACACCAGCGAATATCATCGAAGGAATGGGGAGAATTTTTAGGGCCTGTCTCAATACAGGATACTTCGCTGATGCTTCCTCTTTGAGAAGATCCTCGATCGAAGACTGGTGTCTCACCTGCAGGAGAACTCTATGTGCAATCCTTACCAATTTGGATTCAGGAAAAAGCCAAGTATGGAGATGGAGATAACTGTTATGGCGGGAGAGTATTCCGAAGCAAAAGGGAGGGAAGTTACGTGGACATTTGTATTTCTGGATGCATCAAAAGCATGTAATAAAGTGTGGCAAAGGTGAATGCAATGCAAGAAACAGCCGCTTGGACCAAGTGAAAACTCGGGAAGAACTCTCCGTGATCATCATAGAGAGAGCGGCGTATCTCAGTTTGGGGAGCATGGACCGACCAAAGTTCATGATTAATACAGGGCTCACGCATAGGGGGTGTCTGTTCCCCTACAATATTAGTACATCGAAGTAAATCATAATAAATAAAGCCAAAGAGTAATAATTAATAACAAATATTAATGAGAATGATGATAATAATAATAACAAGGTAAATTAGTGCTGAGTTAATCTGGAAGCTTTTAGCATTAATAAATAGTATGTATTAAATAAAGGTAAGAAAAGTGAATGTTTCTAAGATTTAGTTTAAAAATAATAGTCAAATTTAAAAGTACTATGCCAAAATGAAAGTATAGAAAAAAAGGGGTAAATGGTGCGAGTATGGGCGGATGCGATTCTAGCTTTTTTTGAGGGTCGGCTCGTTGTTGAGGACGGCTCGTCGAGGGGATGAGCTTACGATGATCCTGAGATTTTAATCATTTTTGGGGGGTGGGGGGGGGAGGCTGAGGGGCACAGCCCTCCAGTATATAATCGGAAATCGCCATAAACTTTGTCCACATAGATTTCAGCTCAGAAAAAGTAGCTAGGAAAAATAGCCCAAAATAAGCCAGGACTCGGATCCGGCCATACTCCACACAATTACCAAAAAATGAGGGTAAGGGGAGGGGGAGGGAGACAGAATAGAAAGAAAAAAAACAACACACAAAAAATACAAATTGCACTCTTCATCCATACATGACAGACCCAAAACTAACCTCAGAGGAAAGGTGGATGGGGCTAGAGTGAAAAATTTCCCGGTGCAGCGCATTTCTCACAAACTCCCCAAGAAGTCGCCTCCCTATTATGGTCGGGCAACACAACTCTCTCTTCCCTTAACCATACCATTTCATTTACCAATTTGGATCAGGGAATCGAACATTTGCACAAATACCGTTACTAATGTAAGGGGCTGGGGGGGAGGGGGGGATTGTCTATAATTGCTATAAAAGAGCTTTAAGGTAGGCGACCTACTCTTTCATTTCAGCTGAGGGGAGAATTAGGGAAGGAGGTTAGGAAATCTGAGGTCTGTTTGTGTGTGTGCGTGTGAGTAAGTGAGTGAGTGTATGTACGTGGGAAGTTTTTAAGAGGGTGGGGGAGGAAGATAGACACAAATGTAAAAAAAAAGTTTGTCACTACGTTACCTTCGGTTGGGCCGCGCGGATAAGTCGGAAGCTCTTGTCCTTTTCTTCCTATTATTTCTCTTCCCTTCACCAGCCTTCATCGAGGCCAGTTACGGTGGAAAACACTCCAGCGCACAGTAGCTGAGCCAGATGCCGCGTTCTGGGACCCACACACTTGCCGCATCAACACTTGTGTAAACGCAAACATTTTCCGAATCGAGGCAGGCAATTTACCGCGTAGCGAAATCAGAACACGACTGAAGAAGTTGTGCGAGGGAAACAAAGTTTCTTCTGACACATTTATGAATCAAGATTAAACACAAACAAAATATGAAGGAAACAAGATTAATTTAGCGTTAATTGACGGGAGAAAAGATATTTTCAAAAGAAGATCGCTTTAGACTACTTTCTTTGCCGAGTCAGACTCCTGACGTGAACCCAATAGAACATATCTTCAGAATACTAGGCTGGACTTTACTTGCAAAATCCCCCCAAAAGAGGAACATGTCACAATTTCTTAACGGTATCTGCAAAACTTGGTCCTAAATACCACAAGCTATAATATCAGAGCTTATTTATTCTATGATTACACGAATTTCAGCTTTAAAATCTATTAAAGTGAAGAACACAAAGTCTAATTATAATACAATGTTCAAAATTCTTTTCATTCTTTAAATTTACAGTAATTTACTGTGTCTATTTACTTCTTGATGTCTCTGTAAATGTCGAGAGAATTTTGTCCAGATTTCTTTTTTCTAGAGGAAGAAATGCCCCCGCTTTAATGTGCCCCAACAGAAGTTCTGTTTACAGGATTCCCCTGCCAAGAAGTTTGAATAATGCATAACAATAAGTGTAGATATATATAAACAGAAGAAGATACACATGATACCTTATTTTTGTATGAACGCGTCAGTCGTGAATTGTGGTCGTTTTGTGTTTCTCCTGTGAGTACTTTGTATTACGAATTTTTATTGGACATTGGACAAAGTAAGAGATGAAATATAGGTAGAAGTAGAGAGAGAATAGTAAGAGAGTAAAGTGGTTAAAGGGTGAGTTTAAAGAATAGATGATGTGTAGGAGAAAGAGTAAAAAGATCCCTGGTGAAAGGATAGCTCTGTCAATGTAAAGTTTTGTGTGTTTTTTGGTTGTTTTGTATTTTTTTTCGATAAACTATGAATTTTAAATCCATAGTTTATATAAATATAATTAAATTAAACATGGTTAATTTAATTATGATTTCGATCCTATTGATCGATTGATTGCTTTAGGCATTCAAGCCTTTATTTTTGGCGGGGGTTTTATTCCCGCTATGACTTTAGTAAAAAGTTTTTGAAAAGTTTTTGGTTATTAGTTAATTGGATTTTTTAAAAGTGAGTGTGAAATTATTTCATCTTGCGTTTTGCAAGTGGTTTTTAATTTAATTTGAATATGCTAAAAGAAACCGGCGAATTACTTTGTATTTTGTCAGTTCTGTCAGGTGTATTTTGGGATCACGTCATTTTCTGTCTGTAGCTTGCTACTTTTGAATGGTCTTATTTGTCGGTCTGCTTCGATTTCTAAGTGTGTACGAGAGAATTCAGGGGTCAAGTGGGCGCCAATGGCCTGCCATATCCTCTTAGCTCTCTCGTGGAGCGCCACGTTGATCGGAGATAATCCAACCGAGTCGTGGAGCTCCCTTTGTCGTTTACGTTCTCTTCTTCGGGTATTTGTAATGAGTAGAACCGCTTTGTTCTGGATGACTTGTAGTTTCGTAATGTGGGTCTTGGCGCTCGCGTTCAGCGGCACCGGAGGGCTACAAGAGTCTCGAGCGAATGCACGCATTGAATATCTTGAGTTTATTTGAGCGAGTTAGGTCGATGAACCTATAAAACTCTCTCAAATCTCTCTTGCTATTCGCGACTGTCCGCCCGATATGACTCTTGTATCCCCCAGTGGTGATTTTGAACCCCAGAACCGTCCCTTCTGAGCAGTAGGGGATTCTCTCCCCCTCTACCCGTATATCGTTGAAGATCTTGCGAAACATGGGAATTATTTTGAATTTTGGGACATTGGTTGATATCTTCCATTTCCTCTCGTAAGAGTTGGTGTTAGATATCTCCCTAGCCGTATTTCTCGCCATAAATTCCCTGTGAACGTAAGCGGCTGTACAAATTTGTGATATATCGTCAGCGAACTGGACGTATATCGTACCTTCGGAAAGAGGTTTTGGTAGGTCACGTGTATATATGTTGGTCGTTGTGGTCGTTTTGTGTTTCTCCTGTGAGTACTTTGTATTACGAGTTTTTACTCATTTTTTTATTTAAATTTGTACAATAAATGGCGTGCTGAGTCACAATAGGCAGGCTTATACGTCATGACTCTCTGGCGACCGAGATACCTGGCCCTATAAAAGGAGATGCGAGGCCGATTTGGGATGAGATCCTCTCGCAATCCCATCCGTGGTGGTTGTAGTGAATTGGAGCTGGGAATTCGGCTACAGTGTTTGCCAGTTGTGGTCTTCGCGAAGCAACTCTTTATAGGTTGGTATTAACGAGAAGTTTAAGATAAGGTTGTTTAAATTTTATTATTTTTTTGTAAATAAGATTATTGGGAGCGTAGTTAGAACCCCAAACTGTATCCTATTTTTAAGGTTCGGCAGAACTGGGCTTTCCATCACCTCTATGTTTACATTATTTTAAGTTGGCTATGGTTGATCTGTATTTCTGTCATTATTTCTCGCTTTGTATCAATTTGAAAGAAAATTAGTTAATCCTTGAAGCGGTGCACGAGGGTGTGGATGTAAATAGAGTTAAGCTGCATCTATCGGGAGGTGAGAAACAGCGAAGCTCCTACCATCCAGAGTCAATGGTTAATGAGAGCGACAACAAAAGACGATGAAGAATCGAGCCCTTGACTCTGTATCGTTGAGATCAAATTGGTAGGAACCGTAACGACTAGGCAATTCCGTTATAAGTCACTTCATTAATCCACTTCCAAACCAGTATATAACTACACAAGACAGAAGCTTCAAACATTAATAAGTTATGGAAAATTAAAAATCTATGATGAGTTTATGAATTTGAGGACCACTTAATATTCCTGATGTTAACTGTTAATACTCAGTTCTAGAAATGATCTTCAAATGCATTTTAAGCAATGGCCGTTTTTTTCCAAATTGCTTCATCAGTTCAAACTTAAAATGGATTGGAGGGAGTGTGTGGTTTTCTCTTCGAACCAAAAGTTTTTTACTGATGCCCGCTGCCCTTACGCTCTTATTACTTTTGGAAGGTCATGTTAATATTTCCCAGTGATCTTGCTTTTCCCCACTATACCCAAACCAGATGAAACAATGTTATTTCGTGTTTCTGCGTTGCTGTCTAAGCAAAATATTCACCATCTTTAAATTAACACAAATAGTATTTATAAGAGCAGAGTTTCTTTGAGACTATTTGGACATTTCCATATTCTTTCTTGTGTCTTATTGGGCAAGCAATTGGTACAGAAGCTTATCGGTTACTATTGTGCAATAAAACAAATAAACCTCTGGTAGAATTGTCTATAAGAAACCGCTAATCCTGTAGTCAATATTCTAGTATATCTATTTAGAACGATCCTTGGATGTTATTGACGTCGAGAAGTATTATTCCTAGTTGAAGTATAGGAGAAACCTCTTCTCTCTTTTCCGCTAGACAGTTATTTTAGGTTCTGGCAGTCAACCGTTCTTTTCCGAAAGCCTGGATGTTGAAATTGCAGCTACACTGAGCTCTCGTATCAGGCCATTAAGCTTTTAAGGGAAGAACTGATAAGTGCTCAACATGGGTTCAGGAGGAAATTAGGTACGGAAACGGCTCTGGCATTAATTACGGAGAGAATAGCGATTGGAAAAGCGACGAATGGTAATGTCGATGTCGTACTTCGCGACGTGGCCTCGGCATTCGATAAGATATGGCTACCGGGTCTTAAAAGCAAACTGAGTGAACTAGCCATGGATGGAAACTTAACCAGGATTTTATGCGACTATCTGGAGGAAAGAGAAGCAGTGGTGAAGATAAATGGTACAGAAGGGATATCCTTTAGTCTCGAGGCTGGGGTACCCCAATGGGGCTGCCTCAGTCCCACCCTGTATTCAGTGTATACTGGGTATTTACCACATCCTGTTCAAGACCTTACCCAGTATGTACAACTAGAAGATGATATCACTCAAATCGTTACGAGCGTTTACAAAAATCCTAACGACATCGCTAACAGGACAGGGAGAGAAATTGTTAATGTCAACAACTTCGAAAGAAGAAATAAGATAAAAAAAATGTTTAAAAGTTCAAAGTGATACCAGTTGACCGTCGGAAAACATCGGACGTACTAGTGCAGGATGAGCTCTATGAGTACTCAAGAGAAGGCCGAGTTCTAGGCTTGAAATTAACATTGAATGGGTACAGGGCCCATTACCTACAAAAGATCACCGCTGTTGCGAAAACGCTACAGAGTCTCTATCGCTTTAGACATGTCTCGGCGAGCGACAAAAGGAAACTCTTTTGTTGGTGAGACCACTTCTCTTGTATTCGGCTATACCTCTTAATACCCTGAGCAAAACAGTTATTAAGAAAGCTCAAATTATCCAAAACAAGGCAATAAGGTTTATTACCAACGTGTCACTGCTTGACTACATTCCTACTAGATTATTACATGAGGCGACGGACATCGAGCCATTAAACATCACCCTAAATAGACGGGCACGAAATATTTGGCAGAAAGTCTATTATAATATGCCAGAAGAGGTGCTGAACCCAAGTAGACTACCTGATTTAGACATGCAGAACCTAAGGTTCAGGCAAGCTTTTAAAAGCAGCCAAATAATAGCTCGACAAGTAATCCAACCGATTTATTGAGAAACTACCACAAGATTAATCCTATTTCAATTCACATTGACAATTCAATATTAAACGATGGATAAAGGAAACCAAACTGATTTATTTCACGTAAATAATGATAATAAATTGATCATAAATGATCTTAAGTGGACAGTTAAATAAGAGGAATAAATAAAATAAAAGATCCTAAGTGGACAATACATAGGTAAATATAACAAAATAACAATAAATGAATAAATATAACAAAAGATCCGAAGCGGACACATATTAATATAAGTAAAGTCATCCAGCCATCAAGAGGCCTACAAGAATTCAAAGGCTTGAATGCTTCAATAAGAAACTAGTGATAATAACTACAGCTAATAAAGATAAAAACGACTGAGGTAGCCAGACAACCAAGCACAACTACTCTCCCTCTATTATACACCTCTTCTACCTATCCTCTTTACTCTTACACACTGTATACCTTTTTTCATCGTTAATCGTTGATGAAGTGCTAACGAACTTCTTTTAGATTCTCAGTCACTATTACTATCTTTGCTACATCCCACTGCTTGCATTTCTTCATATCACGTACATAAACATACACAGTTGCACTCACACACAAACACTCATTTATTTGTTCTTTTCAATAAAATCATGTAGATGATAATAAGTCCTCCTTTTTCCTGGAACCTGCCTCTTTAGGTGGCGTTTCTAAGTAATTAATATTTTGCTGACAAATGAATGATAGGCCTCTTTTCATTGTATCAACCGAGGCCTATTATTATTATTAACGTTCAAAGGGAGCATTTTCTAAACCGACCAACTTGTAGGTTAGTTAGGCCCTTAACCAAAGCCTTTCTATATCTCTGAGTGGGGATTACTATGAATATTCTCCAATATTTTGGGGGGTATCTTTCACTCAATTTCATATATATATATATATATATATATATATATATATATATATATATATATATATATATATATATATATATTTAAAGGCCCATGAAAATGAAAATTGGTGACACAACCCGGAAAAACCATTAGGAGAATATATATATACAGTGTAGTGACCGAAGTATTTGCACACTTAAATTTCAATATTTTTTTAATATTTCTTACTTTCGTCTGGTTATATAGCTAACAAGAAACGCAGTAAAGGTATATTTAACAGAATAAATACACATAAGATAGATTTTGTTTGTATATGACAACAATCGCTAATAGACAAAATTTAGCAGGTGACAAAAATATTCAACTATTAATGATTTCAGTCTTTTAATATATCGTGGCGTAACCTTTGTTTACAATAAAACGATTCTCATAGGTTGATATTAGCTTTCCGCAATCATTTCTTGATATTTTGTTCCACTCTTCTACACAATATCGCCAAAGAGGCAAACAAGGTTCTGTGGATTTCTCTTTCTCATTGCAGCCTTCAGTATTCGCCACAAATTCTCAATATAATTGAGGTGTGGCGAGCGACTTGGGCATGGGAGGAATTTATTTATTTATTCCTCAACCATTTTTTAGTTAATTTGGTCCTGTACTTAGGACCGTTGACCTGCTCATGGTAGAGAGACTATGGTCTAGAAGGAGAAGGAAAGCGGTGAATTGTGAGGGCTTGAATATTGCATGTGCAGAAGGCTGGATGAGAGTGTGTTGGTGTGCCAAAGTGGGCGTATGATTGGGAGACTGCGGTATGAAAGGAGACTGAAATATGTAGCGCAAATGGACGACTTGAAAGGAATGTTTGGGTGTGCGAAAGGTGATTAGAAAGAAGAACGACTGGATAAGAGTTGTTTCTGGTGTGAATACAGTGAAGTAAAGTGTTCTGATGTGTTATGGGTATATGCAGATAATGAAGGGGATTGAACTTGTGAGGAAGATGTAGGAGGGTGAGTTGAGAAATGGGATGGAAGACCAGGTAAAGAGGTAAGTTGACTGTGTGAATGTGTGAGAGAGAGAAAGGGATGACCGAGAAGGAAGTGGAGGATAGTTCTCACTAAAACTCCCTCCCCACATAAAGGGGGGGGGAGTTTTAGTGAGATCCCCTTGGGTTAAGGTTTTCAAAAGGGCCGAATTGTTTCCATTTGATCTTTACGTGTTCCAGGGTGGGGTCAACCCCTCTAAAAAATGAAATCAGGCCCCAAATTTCAATAGGCTTTAATTCTTAATTCGACAATTAAGAAATGAAGCCTATTTAAATCTCGCCCGGTTTTTTTTTGGGGGGAGGGGCAGCCTGTATTTCGCAATTATCCTCTTCTCCGCAACCATCCTCTTTTTCGCTAATTCAAGTGAATGCTTTTGGCCATTGCGGCGTAGGGAAGCAGTGGTCAGGAACTAGTGCCAGAATTGGCCCTTTAACATATTGGCCCTAACGCCACATAGAGTACTCGTAGAACAGACCTTTTAGAAGGACAAGAATCCATAGAACGACCCTTAATTTTGTTCCTTTCGCCCATAGAGACATTTGAATCAGCCGTCTAACTATTGATTGTTGGTCTGTAGACGATCATAATCAGTGTCGAAGGGAATTATTAATACCGACCCACAATTCCGTGCACCCATCCTAAAGCCTACACGCCTCAGGATGAAAAACCATTCAGTAAGTACACATCTGCTCTTATGGGGTGGAGGTATCTAAAGAGCACTGGGTATGGCAGGATTATTTTATATAAAAGTGCTAAAGCTAAGAGAAACACGTCTGCCTTTGAACGTGGAAGAAGAGATCCAATGAGAGGTTGTTTAGGCTCGTGCAAATGAATTGGAGTTTTTTTTTGTATAAGCGTCATACAGTTACTGGTACACAATGTTCAAGTGGTGTGTGTTCGTAGCCGAAAACTCCGACATAAAGTACTGCTGCGTAGGTTGTGTTTTAATAAGTTCCAAAATGTCGATGTATCAAAAATGCACACGAGTTTATGTCCTGTTCTGCAGATTAGAAGTAATGTGTTTCTTGCCATTTGTTTTTATTTATACATTTTTTGTTTTCAGATACCAGCATTAACCACTTTGATGGTTATTTTAGTTCTTCCATCCCAAATTTTAATTTGGGGTGTATGTCCTCCGCTTACCTCGACCACCATCGAAGACCGACTTTTAGAGTACGCTAAGGATCTACTGAAAGGTGAAGATCCTACAAAATATCCTAAAATGGATCCATCAGGGAGATTCCCAGATTTGAGTGTAGGTTCATTCAATAATTGTCCTTTGATATGTTTCAAAAATCACCCCATTATTAAGGGTCATTGTAATTCTGACGACATCAATAAAAACTCTTGCACTGACACATAAAACATTCTCCCATGTGCAGAATTATTAGGTTTCATCCGTTTATCAATTTGTTATTTTTAATATTTTTATTTACTAAATTTGTATTTTGTCTTATTCCTGGAGATGTTTTTTAATAATTTTTTGGCTTTCCAATTACTCAAACCACAGATACGAACAATTTTATCTTGAAGGATGCCTAGACCTCCCTCAGGACCGAGTTCACCTTCAGGAACTAAAGTGGCTGAGCATTTTCAATTATAACAGTGCCTTTTTTTCTTGCTAGCAATTCAAATGACTGAGCATTGTATAAATATCACAATGACCCCCACCTCCAACTTGTCTTTTAGTATGGGTCGGAAAATGACTTCAAAGTCCACGGTACTCGACTGGGGGCAATCCCTAACAAGTAAGGAGACTGATGCATTGTTCTGTTTCCTACGACCTCGATTCGTGACTCCGACGAAGACGTAAATAGGTACAGGATCAATCAAGGAACCTTTGCTTCTTAGGACAACCCACACGAGTTAAGGAGAAGGGTCAAGTTAGCTCTGTATTTTTATCCAACTCAAATTAAAGGGAGAAAAAAATCGCCTTGAATTCTATCTTCGATAGGCAACAGTTCACTCCTAGGGTGCGTGCCCGTCCTCATCTGTCCCAACCAGGAAACAAATAAGTAACCCATTCAGCACCCTTCCAATAGCCACGACCATATAAAGGAAACAAACATTTGCACACTAATATTTCTCACTCACAACATCTTTGCCCCAACACACTCAGCAACATCTCTGCCGAGGTCATTCCGGGTGCGAGCGGCCATAAGAACTTTCACGCTGTAGGATACTCCCGCCAATCACGGCGGAGCGCCCTGTTTCGCGCATCTACGCAGACACCTTCATATTCGTAGCT
The DNA here is from genome assembly GCA_963969495.1 of Ceratothoa steindachneri. Classification (NCBI taxonomy): domain Eukaryota; kingdom Metazoa; phylum Arthropoda; class Malacostraca; order Isopoda; family Cymothoidae; genus Ceratothoa; species Ceratothoa steindachneri. The sequence continues at coordinate 54,542 of CAXAKS010000251.1, read as the reverse complement.
CATCACACACACAGTAATTTACAACACTGCCCTCTTTCACTTCTCCCATTTACGCATCACTTTCATGCCTAAAGGGGTAAATATTCCCTACTCCCCTGAGGTTGACCGGGTGGCTCTCCTTCTAGCTACAGTAGGACTCCAAACGCCTATGATCGGTGGCAAACACACTAGTATCATTCTCACCCCCACCCATCTTCATCCCCTGAAGCTGATCTTCGTCCCCTCGGTCTTGGTTGTGATTGTCATTCCGATTTTTATGCTGGTTTCATTATCCTGTGAGGAAATCTCTTCCAAATGGAAGGGATGGGTGGCGCTAATAAATTTATTTGGTAACGTCACAAATAACCGTCCTTGTGAACTGCTGGACCTGTGTCACTTAATTCCAGGCTCTAACTGGTGGGATCATGTGATCGGGGTCCCCGAAAAGATGTGGGCGCCGATCTTTTTGGCGAGGAATGACGTCACTCCACAGGTGAAATCCAAATACATCGAAAGGTATGGTTGAATCAGTCATCTCTTGATAACCATGCTCCATCTGGACCAGTAGTATTTAATTAGGAGACGTAAGGTAGCGCTCATTTAGAAGGCAGCATAATTTCACTTGAAAAGTCGACGCTGAAAAGACCTCAATTTTGGAAAAGGAGGAAAAGTCGGAGGCAAGGGAGGCTCAAAACGCCATTTTTTGGAGCCTCATCATCCTTACGGGGAGAATTCTTTTACGAATTTTATACCGGCACTAAGAAGATTTGATGTCGTGCTAACCCCCCCCCCCCCTCCCACTACGGAGTCGCGAAGCTGAAATGAACTGATCTGCCACTCATCTAGTCTCGCCACAACTATGTCGGTCCACTTGGATAGACATAATTGGGGACGTAAAGGAAAGCAGGTTTGAGGATTAGCCCACTGTGGAACTCTACGGAAGAGACCGCCCGGTTACGAGGCGATGCTGAAAGCTTTGGGGAAGAGTTCGCTCTAATCTCTAAGGGTAACTTCCGGCCAAGACCACAGGGGGACATACAACCGTCCCTGTGTAAGTTGGAAACAGCATCGATATCCAAACCCCAGATGGGGCGGCACCCCCGGGGGGTGGTAGTTGATTCTATCACCACCCATCATCAAGTCCGCCACTCATCACCCATCTGAGGGGCCTCGCCCGGGTCCACCTTCCATCATTCACCCCCCCCATTTGGCAGTTCAGTTCACGTAAGCTTAGTGATGAAGTAGCGGGAGTCACCAACTACCCCAATTAACAATCCAAGAAGAGAAGGAGCACCAATCTCAAGAAACACCAATCACCCACATCGAGAGCAAACGAAGACAAGCTATTAACTGGACTGAAGGGCCACTCTTGTGAAGAGATGGCCCAGGACCACACGACCAGGATTCCTCTGCGGGTTGTCGACGGACAACCCAAACCCAGCAGAGAATCCACTTTTGAGGCCGTGTATGGAGCACTGGGCATAGCTATGGTTAGGCTGCTGGATATCCCCTCAGGTTATATCGCCATTTGCGAGAGGGAAAAAGATATCGAGGAGATAACCAAAGAAAAGGCAGTAGAAGCGCTGCGAGCCATTGGACTACAGCCAGCAGTACCCCCCCAGATTCTGGCCCATAGGAGCGTGGTGTGTCGTCGAATCGACCCATGGATTGGGCAGCACACCGCGGAGGAGATACGAGAGGAGATTGAGCTTCGGCAAGCCTGGGCCAAGGTTGCCGAGGTTATTAAGTTTCTTAATAGAAGGGACGGCGGTGAATACACGCATGTGTTCAAGGTGGTCTTCACGGAGACTACCATGGCACATAAGGCAAAGGAACAGGGACTACTAATGTTCAATGCCAAGATCAGCGGAGAACAGGTGGAAAAGGGGGAATACACCCCAGTACAGTTCTGCTTCAAGTGCTTCCAGATGGAGTCTCACCCCACCAAAGACTGTAAGGAGCCCCAAGAATCCTGTTCCAAATGCAGTCAGAAGGGCCACAATTGGCGCAACTGTGACAGTAACACGGTGAAGTGTATAAGCTGTGGGCAAGGTCATAGGACTATGGCCATGTCATGCCCCGCCAAAAAAGAAATTATGAGAAGAAAGCAGGAAGCCAAGAAGAACGAGGAGACGCGTAGAGCGAACACGTCCTACGCCCAGGCGGCTAAGGCGGCCATCTCCGAGGTGGACGCCAAGAAGACGTATCTGAAAATAGAAAACGAGGGCTCCACCAAAATCATGACATGCATTCTCCATGCACACGTCATGAACTTGGCCCGCCCGGGTACATTTGCAACAGTCCTAAACCAAATGTTGGCAAAGAACGGTATGGAACAAATGTGGTTCCCGGACAACCCACCCTCGGGGGACGTGCTGCATCTGCAGATGGCCCCGAAGGAACAGAATACTGCAACCACGACTCTTACGGACACAACTAAGAAATCTAATAATAAAGCACGGAAAGTAGCAGTCGAGGCGACAACTCCTGCTCCCACCCATGGTAAACAAAAATCGGCAAAAAATATCAACTCAGACAATAGCAGTTCTTCGGAATCCTCAGATTCCTCAGACACTGATACACCCAAACCCCAGGATAAGAAAGAACAGAAGAAGAGAGTGAAGAAGATAAGGGCAAACTACATCAACCTTAGGATATACGCCTGTGAGCAATTCCCCTTCCCGGAGGAGATGGAAACCAGGAGCATATTCCAGGGCATAAGGTCTAAGATCTACAAATGGGAATATGACTCAGAAGTAGATCCCGAAACTGTGGAGGAGGCCCTGCTCGCGCAAAATGTGATTCTACATCACAGCACATGCGAGCAGATCTCAAACGCTGAGTTTAGGAAGAAGAGAAACGGGAGGAAAAAGAACATCACCCAGAAGCACTAAGTGACAAATAGATGGAGAGAGTAAGCAACAGAATGAGGATTCTGACACTCAACGTGAATGGATGGGAGGAGAAAGCCACGGCATATGGTAACATATTCCGTGTGCACGACCCTGACATCATTCTCATCACGGAGCACGGTATCGACACTACAGCTGGTCGCATTAAAATACCGGGCTACAGAGTGATCATGAAGAACCATTCCCAGGAAAGGTTTGATGGTGCTGCAATAGCTGTCAAGAGGAACATCTCCTTCAAACAACTGCCAGAACTCGATGAGTCCTTTGTGGCAATCGAGGTACACACCCTGGTCGGAGACCTCGTGATAGCTGCGGCATATCAACCCCCTCGACGAGCATATCTCCCGTTATGCAACTTCTACACACTGTTCGGGCACCGCAGAATGGCATTCTTAGGGGGAGACCTCAATGCCAGATGCCGTGCGGCAGGCTATGGTAACACCAACGATAGAGGCCGAAACTTGGAATTGATTATGGGAAGAAAGAACATTCAAAGGATAGGGCCGGATTTTCCGACCTATATCACTTCCCGGTCAGCAACTAAGCCTGACATAATCTTAACAAGTGAAGGCTTTCCTTTCAACTACCATAGTGAGCCAGGCCCGACAGTCCCTAGTGATCACATAGCGATTCTCACCACAATATCTCTCGCACCAATCCAGCTCCCAGCCCCTCTCCGGAAAAATTACGCCATGGCCAACTGGGATCGTTACAAGCAACGACTCAGTGACTATGCGCCAGCTGACCTCAGCACGGCGTCGTTAGAGGAGATCGACAGGGAGTTGGAGAGGATAACAACGTCCATACTAAACGCGGACCGCGAGAGCATACCCGTTACAGGGTATAAAACACCTCCTCAGCCCAGATGGACAGAGGAGATGAGAGATATCGCTCGCGTTCACAGGGAAGTGTTCGAAGAAGTACGACGGGAGGGTCCCAGCCGGGAAAGGAGCTTGCTGCTCCGACGCCTAAGCTCAGAGCTTAGAGAGGCTATCAACCTCCAACAGGGGGAAATATGGAACAACTTGATAGCCAAAGTCGACAGCGAACTTAGCCCGGCCAAGTTCTGGCGCCAAGTCAGGAACTTAAAGGGACTTACACCAAGACTCAAGACTCGGATAATGGAGAACGGAGACCACATTGAGAACCCGGTGGTTCTCGAGGATATGTTCAGGAACTTCTGGAAAAACGTTTTCAGGATTACACCCGAAGAAAACGTTGAGTTCGACCAGGAATTCGAAGGCCAACTGATTGAACAACTTAATCAGGAAACGCATCGCACACACCCACTACAGCAAGTCAACGAAGGCAGGGAGATGGCGGGTCACGGACGTCCCATAACATCAGAGGACGTCAAGGCCACTGTAAAAGCCTTTCGACAAAAGGCACCAGGCTGGACGGGTATTACCAGAAACAACTTGGTTAACGCCCCACAGCAGATCATTCAGGGAATCGTTAATATCTTCAACGCTTCCCTGAACACGGGCTACTTCCCGGAAGGTCTCAAGATTGCGAAGATGATCTTCATACCCAAGGGAGGTAAACCCCCTGATCAACTGGTAAACTACAGGCCAATCGCCCTGCTGGAGTTCATTGCAAAAGTCTACGAGAGACTCCTAGCTGACAGGCTTCAACAACAACTAGCCGAGCTGGGAGCCCACAACCCTCAGCAGCACGGGTTCCGCAAGGGACGAGGGACGGAAACAGCCCTCGCCCTTCTTGCGGAGAAACTCGCTTGCAGTAAAGCTGAGAGGCGGTACGTAGACGTGGTGCTGCGTGATGTTAAGAAGGCCTTCGATAAGGTTTGGCTGAGAGGATTACAACACAAGATCCTCAACCTCCAGCTTAACCCACTCCTGGAAAGGATCCTTTGTAATTACATCTCCGATAGGAGAGCCCAAATTTCAATCGAGGGCTGCAAAGGACCCGAATTCGAACTGGAAGCGGGAGTTCCACAAGGCAGCTGTCTCAGCCCTCTGCTGTACCTCGTGTACACAATAGACCTGCCTGCTCCAGTGAGGTACGATTCGATGTATCTGCAATACGCAGACGACATCACACAAATCGTCCTGAGTCCATTCAGGAACGCTGGAAGCCAGGCGAGGGCGACAGCTGTCGAAATAGAAAATATCAATAGATATGAAAGAAAGTGGAAAATAAAAACCAACCGCCAGAAGTTCACGATCGTTCCAATGAACCGCCGAAAAACTGATGACGTTGTCGTCAATAATGAACACTATCCGTACTCCAATGAGGGTAATGTCCTGGGCTTACGACTCTTTAAATCTGGATATAAGACCCACATAAATACCAGAGTCTCCCTAGCCAAACGAGAGCTGAAGAAACTTTACCGCTTCAGAGGCCTCAGCGTGCCTAACAGTAAGAAACTGTATATGGCCCTGGTACGCCCAGTCCTGGTGTACCCGGCCGTGATCACGCAGATGGCAAGCTGTACCTCTCTCAGAATGATGCAGAGAGTGCAGAATAAAGCCACGCTGCTGATCACAGGCACGCGAAGGATCGACCGTATTCGGCAATCGACTCTTCACCAGAAAATCGGTCTAAAGCCGATCAATACGGAGATCCAAAGGCTAGGGAGAAAGACATGGGACAAGATAGATCTAACTATACTCCCGAATTTGAACCTAAACTTAACCATTCGTGCAAACCGGAGACGCGCTATAGGTAGAACTGCTTTGTTCCCAAGCAGTAGAACCTGCGCGAGAGAAGTGGTACTACCTATATTTACGTAGTACTAGTCCACTTCTCTTATATTATGTGACCCTAAGATACCAAGACTAAAAAGTTTGATGATTGGACAACCAAGTTGACAAATTTTAAGTAACATTTTGAAAAAAGAGGCGTAGTGCCCACGTTAAAAATCCCCCCCCCCCCAATGTAAATAAAAATAGTAAAAATTAATAAAATAAAACTAAATTTAAATATAAAAGAGGCGAAGTGCCCAAAACTAATAATAATCAAAAGTCAAGTATAAAAAGAGGCGAAGTGCCCAACTCCCAATACCCAACTGTTAATAAATTAACTAAAAGTCAACAAAATCCAAACTAAGAAAAGAGGCTAAATGCCCATATTAAGAGACTACAAAGCAACCAACACTGAGAATCATTCAGCAAGAAAGTCAACCTTGAAAGGCTTGAATGCTTCGAAGGCGAAAATACCTAAAAAGAAATACAAATATTATGACGGAGGAAACTGGCTGTCAATGACAGCCAGCTACTTTTTGACGGAGGAAATAAAAAATTTATTAAATACACAACATGAAGAATGCTAGTGATGCCCTAACACCAGGGCAAACTAGAAAACTTATTCACACCTTTATATACCTACCACACAATTTCACCACTTCAACCTAATTAAAAAAAAAAAAAAAAAAAAAAAAAAAAAAAAAAAAAAAAATTAAAGCGCTCATTTAGGTATTGAAATACAGTTGCATGTCCTAACGTAATTAAAATGTAAAATACAAATGCAAACACCCAACAATCACAATATGCGAGACGCACAAAAGTCGAGTGATCCCTGCATTGCCGCGAGATGTCCTTTTTACTGCCTTTAAGAAGAAGTCATTTCTACCGATGGCCGCATTCTTCCCATCAGTTATTTATTTGACACTTGAATTGAATAAGAAATGCACTCGTGGACTAAGTTGAACAGGGGAGGGAAAGGAGATTGTCTATCACTCCCATCTGTGACTCAGAATAAAACATTTTGGGGCAATAAATCGATCCACACGGATCTTGACATCGTGGTATTTTTCAGGTATTTTACACAAACCAAGAGCGGACCAGTCTGGAACTTGAGCGATAAAACGGGGAAGATGTCAGGTTTGTAGAAGTATCCGACTCTCTTTGTTTGGGCCGCATACAAACATGTACACGCAGTGTGTTTGTCGACCTCATTGTGGAAAAGTACTTAAACTCTATAGACTTTTTTCCTTGACTCTGTTTCATTCTTGCAGATAACTAAATTATGTTTCTGATTTTGACCTAAAGGCTTCGCAAGGTTGGTGAGGCAAATTTGCTTTTGTGAAGGTGTCGGTGTTCTAAGGGTAATACTGCCCCGTGCTCTTTGATATTTACATAAGATTGTGTTTGAAGGGCGACCGAAATATGCATTTGAGTATGGCTATTTTGGTTCCTTTTTGTACTAACTAGAATTTTCTTTGAACAAAACCAAATCTTGAAGTTATCGAAGAATCTCTTTTTAACTAACTCGTCTTATCTATCCCTCCTTTCCTCTCACCCATGGATAAACATTAACTGACATCCTTTCTTGTACCACTCACCCTCACTTGATATTCTCAGGAGGGAACATGGCACCGCGGCTATTCCTCGCTCTGGTGGTTAATTTCCTGGAGGATAATTTGTGCAACTTCGACCAAGAGGCAAAAAGTGTTCTCGAGAGAGAAGTGATCAAGCGTGAACCCTACGACGGGGAAGGATTGAGGTGAGGAATAGGTGTCCTTAATGGGGCGGGGGGGGGAACAAAGCTATCAACTGGAGCAATAAGAGTTTAAAGACTACTTCCGTAAGAATAATCCGGACTACTTGATAAAATATTCTGCGAGCAATAAATCTGAACCGACCACCCCACTTCTGTAATATCGAGTACTTGCTTCTCTTTGTTTAAGATCAACAAGGCTGGTTTCCAAAGTCTCTTCTTATCTCATAAATAAGGGGAGAGAAGTTAACAATGTCCATGTTCTGAGGTGGGATCTTTTTCCAAAGGCGGGTGTTCAAGTTATTACCGCTCAAATAGACTCGCATTTCTGGATTTACACTACTTTATTCTGAGAATCAATTTTTAGGTAATGGAATACAGGATTGTGAAAAATGTTTGGTACGGTAAATAAACTTTATTCAAGAAACCAAACAAAATTAATGCGGGTGTTCAAGTTATTACCGCTCAAATGGACTCGCATTTCTGGATTTACACTACTTTATTCTGAGAATCAATTTTTAGGTAATGAAATACAGGATTGTGAAAAATGTTTGGTACGGTAAATAAACTTTATTCAAGAAACCGAACAAAATTAATGCTAAGTGGTAGGAAAATGCAAAAATAAGCTTCCTTTATTGATACATAATGGATAGTTGCCATCTTCCTGGCAATTTTCTTGCACCATCTCCAAAGTAGGTCTTTGATTTTGCAGAAATCCTCGCATCTAAAACACCAAAGATTTCTTCCAAAGATGAGAACCTCCTACAGCAATCCGAAAATATTTAACTTTCTTTGAGAGTTTGAGTATCATAACTGCTACCGGCGTCCACAGATACCCAGGTTACTTTCCTATGTAGTCCTGAGGAAAAGGGTCCCTTCCCTCTCCAACGGTTGAAGTTCTGCCCATTTTAGAGTGTCTCTGGTGCATGGTTCCTCAGTGGGCTAGACCTCAAACCTGCTCTTCCAGGCGCCTCCAATTATTTCTTTCGCGTAGAACGGTATAGTTGGAAGGAGGCGAAATGAGTGGCATTCCAATCCATTTCCGTTTCCATGCGCTGATTCAGAGGGCGCTAAGGAGGCTGAGGGGGTTGAAGCCCCCTCCCACATCTTTCCTCTCATTAGCCAACAGTGACAAGCGAAGCGACTTCATTAAGCGTACCCTACAATGACATGATTCAATCATTGTGATCATCGAACTCCTGTCGGTTATTGTCATCGAGGATGACTGCAATTCGGAGGCGACGGCGGGACCATTACTGATCGTAATCCAAAAGCCACCGTGCTTTCTGATTGGCTATGTTTTCGCAGAATTGGATTTAGCTCACACCGTGGAGCCAAGCCGAACCGAGCCGAGCCCTGTAGTTTCCTACGGTCGATATCCGCTACGATTGCTGAAGTGAAGACGAATCTAAATAGGACCCGAAAATATACACTGACCAGCTTCCACGAAGTCTTAAAGAATGCTTAGGAGCTCCTTCACGTACCTCGAGTTTGTAGGCGGCAAACGCAACAAGCGAACGTAACCTACCAGCCAACTAGGGAATATTCCTGCCGATATGTCTATGTCCCGTTCATTGACCAGGTATTTACTGAGCGGCAGAGCTGGTTCGGGGACGACACTTTCCCGGTCATTTTCAACATCACATTTGCTCTGTGCGGCGTCTACGGAGATGTTACTGTTTTATTGGAGGCGGCAACAGTCTACAATGCTGATATCGAGGCCTTAAGCCACATCAAGGCGAAAGTAAGGCGCTGGTTTTCCTCAACAATCAAGTTTGACCCCGTTGGAGATGCTCTTGGTCAAGACCAGACCCCAATGTATCCAAACCTGGCTACGCTCTTTCAAGGTCTGATCACTCTCCCAGTCTCGAATGCGGAGGCCGAACGTTCAGTTTCGGGCCTGAAAGAATAGATACCTTCATCAATGCATTTGCCCAAAGGAACGGGAGGTTGCTTATGTCAAATAGCGTGACCCATGTTGTGTACTAAATGCTGTTATTAACCCTTTTAGACCAATCTACCTATGTTTATGTTTCTTTTCTAAGCCATACTTGTATTCTGCTATTCGGAAAAGGTTTTGTAATAATATAAAATATTTACAAGAGGAGCGGCTTTGCTTCTCCTCCTTACAGAAGGAGCTTGCGCTTCGCAGGCAGACCTTCGGTTTGTAGAAGGTAAAGGTATCTGTTCCATTTCAGGATCGATTTGAGCAGTTAACGTTCATATGTCTAGTGTCAAATTCTTCTGAAATATATTTATTACTTTCTTCTTTTTTTATATCTTCTCCCAGTAGAAAATTTTCACTATATTTTTTAATAACTTCTTTTTAGATTTTCTCTTTTGTGATTGTAACCTTTATTTTCTTCTAAAATTTTATTAATAATCTTATCTTTAAATAATTCTTCGTATACTTTTTCTATAGTTTATTCCATACTTTCTCAATCCTCAATTTTCAAATTCTAAAGCAACTCTTAGAAATAAATAATATGCTCTTGGTCTATTTTTTCACACCGATACTTATTTTCTAGGCCAAAGACCAGAAAAAAACTTTCATCTGAATTCTTTTTAAATAGAGGAAAAAAATTCTCACGATTCTTTTTTTCTCAATCTAAATTAGCTCTAATAAATTCTTTTGTTTTACTAATTTTTAGGGGCCCGTAACTATTTACTCCTGATAAAGATTAAAATTATGATCTATTTTAGCAATAAATTCGAAAATTGAAATCTAAAAAGTGACCTTTAGACCCCCAACAGAGTTGCCAAGGGTTATTTTTTATATTACCTATAAAGAACCATTTCCAAATACCGTGATTTTATGGAAGGCAGCAGAATTTCATATCAAAAATCGACGCTGAAGACATCTCACTTTAGATAAAGGAGGAAACGGTTGAGGCAAGGGAGGCTCATAACGCCAAGTGTTTTTGCCTCATCAAACCTACGGTGAGAATTCGTTAAAGAACTTTAAACCGGCACCAAGAAGACTTGATGTCGTGCTAACTCCCCCCCCCCTCCCGCTACGGAGTCGCAAAGCTGAAATGAACTGATTTGCCACTCATCTAGTCTCGCCACAACTATGTCGGTCCACTTTGATAGACATAATTGGGGACGTAAAGGAAAGCAGGTTTGAGGATTAGCCCACTGTGGAACTCTACGGAAGAGATCGCCCGGTTACGAGGCGATGCTGAAAGCTTTGGGTAAGAGTTCGCTCTAATCTCTAAGGGGAGCTTCCGGCTAAGACCAAAGGGGGACATACAACCGTCCCTGTGTAAGTTGGAAACAGCATCGATATCCAAACCCCAGATGGGGCGGCACCCCGGGTGGTGGTAGTTGATTCTATCACCGCCCATCATCAAGTCCGCCACTCATCACCCATCTGAGGGGCCTCGCCCGGGTCCACCCTCCATCATTCATCCCCCCCATTTGGCAGTTCAGTTCACGTAAGCTTAGCGATGAAGTAGAGGGAGTCCCACACAACAACAAATAATCCGAGAAGAGAAGGAGCACCATTCTGTGGGAATACCAACCACCCACATCGAGAGCGGACTGAGAAGAACAAATATCTGGACTGAAGGGCCACTCTTGTGAAGAGATGGCCAAGGACCACACGACCAGGATCCCTCTGCGGGTTGTCGACGGGCAGCCCAAGCCCAGCAGAGAGTCCACTTTTGAGGCCGTGTACGGAGCACTGGGCATAGCCATGGTTAGGCTGCTGGATATCACCTCAGGTTATATCGCCATATGCGAGAAAGAGAAGGATATCGAGGAAATAACCAAAGAAAGGGCAGTAGAAGCGCTGCGAGCCATTGGACTGCAGCCAGCAGATCCGTGCAAAGATAAAGCTTCGGCAAGCCTGGGCCAAGGTAGCCAAAGTTATTAAGTTCATGAACAGAAGGGACGGTGGTGAATACACGCATGTGTTCAAGGTGGTCTTCGCGGAGACTACCATGGCACATAAGGCTAAAGAACAAGGACTGCTAATGTTCAATGCCAAGATCAGTGGAGAGCAAGTAGAAAAGGGATAATACACTCCAGTCCAGTTCTGTTTTAAATGCTACCGGATGGAATCTCACGCCACCAAAGACTGCAAGGAGCAGCAAGAATCTTGTTCCAAATGCAGCCAGCAGGGCCACAATTGGCGCAACTGTGACAGCAACACAGTGAAGTGCATAAGCTGTGGGCAAGGTCATAGGACTATGGCCATGTCATGCCCCGCCAAAAAGGAGATTATGAGAAAGAAGCAGGAAGCCAAGAAAAATGAGGAGACGCGTAGAGCGAACACGTCCTATGCCCAGGCAGCTAAGGCAGCCATCTCTGAGGTGGACGCCAAGAAAACCTATCTTAAAATCGAGAAGTACGTAAGGTAGCAGTCGAGGCAACAACTCCTGCTCCCACTCATGGCAAAACAGAATCGGCGACAGACAACCCTGACAATAGCAGTTCTTCGGAATCCTCAGATTCCTCAGACACGGAAACACCCAAACCCCACGATAAGAAGGAACAGAAGAAGAGAGTGAAGAAGTATATTCCAGGGTATAAGGTCAAAGATCTACAAATGGGAATATGACTCAGAGGTAGATCCCGAAACAGTGGAGGAGGCCCTGCTCGCGCAAAATGTGATTCTACATCACAGCACATGCGAGCAAATCTCGAACGCTGAGTTTAGGAAGAAGAAGAACGGGAGAAAAAAGAACATCACCTAGAAGCACTAAACGACAGTAGATGGAGAGAGTAAGCAACAGAATGAGGATTCTGACACTCAACGTGAATGGATGGGAGAAGAAAGCCACGGCATATGGTAACATTTTCCGTGTGCTCGACCCCGACATCATTCTACAGCTGGTCGCATTAAAATACCGGGCTACAGAGTAATCATGAAGAACCATTTCCAGGAAAGATTTGATGGTGCTGCAATAGCTGTCAAGAGGAACATCTCCTTTAAACAACTTCCAGAACTCGATGAGTCCTTCATGGCAATCGAGGTACACACCCTGGTAGGAGACCTCGTGATAGCTGCAGCATATCAACCCCCTCGATCAGTATATCTCCCGTTGTGCAACTTCTACACACTGTTCGGGCACCGCAGAATGGCATTCTTAGGGGGAGACCTCAATGCCAGATGCCGTGCGGCGGGCTATGGTAGCACCAACGATAGAGGCCGAAACTTGGAATTGATTATGGGAAGAAGAAACAATCAAATGATAGGGCCGGATTTTCCGACCTATATCACTTCCAGATCAGCAACTAAGCCTGACATAATCTTAACAAGTGAAGGCTTCCCTTTCAACTACCATAGTGAGCCGGGCCCGGCAGTCCCTAGTGATCACATAGCGATTCTCACAACAATATCTCTCGCACCAATCCAGCTCCCAGCCTCTCTCCGGAAAAATTACGCCATGGCTAACTGGGATCGTTACAAGCAACGACTCAGTGACTATGCGCCAGCTGACCTCAGCACGGCGTCGTTAGAGGAGATTGACAGGGAGTTGAAGAGGATAACAACGTCCATACTAAACGCAGACCGCGAGAACATACCCGTTACAGGGTATAAAACACCTCCTCAGCCCAGATGGACAGAGGAGATGAGAGATATCGCTCGCGTTCACAGGGAAGTGTTCGGAGAAGTACGACGGGAGGGTCCCAGCCGGGAAAGGAGCTTGCTGCTTCGACGCCTAAGCTCAGAGCTTAAAGAGGCTATCAACCTCCAACAGGGGGAAATATGGAACAACTTGATAGCCAAAGTCGACAGCGAACTTAGCCCGGCCAAGTTCTGGCGCCAAGTCAGAAACTTAAAGGGACTTACACCAAGACCCAAGGCTCGGATAAAGGAGAACGGAGACTACATTGAGAACCCGGTGGTACTCGAGGATATGTTCAGGAACTTCTGGAAAAACGTTTTCAGGATTACACCCGAGGAAAACGTTGAGTTCGACCAGGAATTCGAAGGCCAACTGATTGAACAACTAAATCAGGAAATGCATCGCACACACCCACTACAGCAAGTCAACGAAGGCAGGGAGATGGCGGGTCATGGACGTCCCATAACATTAGAGGACGTCATGGCCATTGTAAAAGCCTTTCGACAAAAGGCACCAGGCTGGACGGGTATCACCAGAAACAACTTGGTTAACGCTTCACAGCAGATCATTCAGGGAATCGTTAATATCTACAACGCTTCCCTGAACACGGGCTACTTCCCGGAAGGTTTCAAGATTGCGAAGGTGATCTTCATACCCAAGGGAGGTAAGCCCCCTGATCAACTGGTAAACTACAGGCCAATCGCCCTGCTGGAGTTCATTGCAAAAGTCTACGAGAGACTCCTAGCTGACAGGCTTCAACAACAACTTGCCGAGCTAGGAGCCAACAACCCTCAGCAGCACGGGTTCCGCAAGGGACGAGGAACGGAAACAGCCCTCGCCCTTCTTGCGGAGAAACTCGCTTGCAGTAAAGCTGAGAGGCGGTACGTAGACGTGGTGCTGCGTGATGTAAAGAAGGCCTTCGATAAGGTTTGGCTGAGAGGATTACAGTACAAGATCGTCAACCTCCAGCTTAACCCATTCCTGGAAAGGATCCTTTGCAACTATATCTCCGATAGGAGAGCCCGAATTTCAATCGAGGGCTGCAAAGGACCAGAATTCGAACTTAAGGCGGGAGTTCCATAAGGCAGCTGTCTCAGCCCTCTGCTGTACCTCGTGTACACAATAGACCTGCCTGCTCCAGTGAGGTACGATTCGATGTATCTGCAATATGCAGACAACATCACCCAAATCGTCCTGAGTCCATTCAGGAACTCTGGAAGCCAGGCGAGGGCGACAGCTGTCGAAATTGAAAATATCAATAGATATGAAAGAAAGTGGAAAATTAAGACCAACCGCCAGAAGTTCACGATCATTCCAATGAACCGCCGGAAAGTTGATGACGTTGTCGTCAATAACGAGAACTATCCGTACTCCAACGAGGGTAATGTCCTGGGCTTACGACTCTTCAAATCGGTATATAAGACGCACATGAATACCAGAGTCTCCCTAGCCAAACGAGAGCTGAAGAAACTCTACCGTTTCCGAGGCCTCAGCGTGCCTAACATCAAAAAGCTGTATATGGCCTTGGTACGCTCAGTCCTGGTGTACCCGGCCGTGATTCTGCAGATGGCAAGCTGTACCTCTCTCAGAATGATGCAGAGAGTGCAGAATAAAGCCACGCTGCTGATTACAGGCACGCGAAGGATCGACCGTACTCGGCAATCGACTCTTCACCAAAGAATCGGTCTAAAGCCGATCAATACGGAGATCCAAAGGCTAGGGAGAAAGACATGGGACAAGATAGACCAAACTATACTCCCGAACATGAACCTGAATTTTAATATTCGTGCAAACCGGAGACGCGCTATAGGTAGAACTGCTGTGTTCCCAAGCAGTAGAACCTGCGCGAGAGAAGTGGTCCTACCTATGTTTACGTAATGTTAGTCCACTACTCTAAAATTCTATGATTTTAAAACTCAAAAGTTTGACAATTAGTCCAACCAAGTTAACAATTTAAAAAAAAAAACAATTGAAAAAAGAGGCGAAGTGCCCACATTAAAGTCCCCTCCCCCTCCCCCCCCAATATAAACATAGTAAGAATTAATAAAATTAAATCTAAATTTAAATATAAAAGAGGCGAAGTGCCCAAACCTAATAATCAAAATTTAAAGTCCACATTAAAGTCCCCTCCCCCTCCCCCCCCCAATATAAACATAGTAAGAATTAATAAAATTAAATCTAAATTTAAATATAAAAGAGGCGAAGTGCCCAAACCTAATAATCAAAATTTAAGAATAAAAAGAGGCGAAGTGCCCAATTCCCAATACCCATTTGATAACAAGAAAACTAAACAAAGTCAACAAAATTCAAACGAAGAAAAGAGGCTAAATGCCCATATTAAAAAGATTACAGAGTACTCAAAACTGAGATTCATTCAGCAAGAAAAACAACCTTGAAAGGCTTGAATGCTTCGAAGGTGGAAATACCTATCACATAAAGAAATATATATATATATATTATAACGGAGGAAACTGGCTGTCAATGACAGTCAGCTACTTATTGACGGTGGAATTTTTTATTTTTTAAACAAAACATGAAGAATGCTAGTGATGCCCTAACACCAGGGCAAACTAGGAAACATATTCACACCTTTATATACCTACCACACAATTTCACCACTTTAACTTAATTTGTAATTTGCAATTTGTGATTTTATGGAAGGGGGGGAATAAAGATTGGAGGGTAATGGGCAAGACGAAGCTGCTTAATTATTCAATCTTTAATCCAGCATCCTTATTATTAATTAGTTCAAAGATGCAAACAAATAAATAAAAGAGGCCTTTCGTTCAGTTTATCCTTTTTTTAGGCAAGATGGATGTCTCCACCAGCACAATCTCATCTGGAAAAGAGCTGCTCCAGGCGGAGGAGTGGAGAGATATGTCTATTCAATGATATACTTCAACTACGGCAAAGAATTCCTGAGGGTGAGCAACATTAATAAGCTTGGCAAAATAATGAAACCAAAAGGTTCCGAAGAAGTGAGGAAGACTCTATATCTTTCTTCAGTGAAATCTCGTGATGATAGTTAAGAGACTGTACGTATTTATGCTACATACCATTCCCTGATTGACATATGTGAGCCAATATTTTAAACAATGGAAGTCCTTGAGATTGTCAATCCATGTCTATCGATAGCAGACGCATCAGTGTTTCTTAAGGCCAAGGTTACCGTTTTCTCTACTTAATTAGGTGTTTAAGAAAAGGGGTATTTCTTTTTAGCAATTTCAGCATGAAGTACATTGAAGTTAAGTGAAAATCGGACGGTATGGTGTCCCGGACCCCTTTACAGATTCTCGACAGAGGATCCTTAACTACAGGTAGACAAGTCCGAGTCTAAGTATGCACGGCCTCATTTATAATCCCGAGGCATCACTATTTAGGACAAAGTTTGGGAATAAAACAAGGCAAAAACACTTTCAGAACGCTGCTCGGGTCATGTGGATTTTAGATGGTTCGGACTACGATTTGGGAGACAAGATTGAGTTGGCCATCTTCGCATCTTTCCTAGAGTGCCAACAATGGCTGTACAAGCACCGCACGGTTGATCCTTCGTCTACCGGTAGATTTATCGACTCAGGTACTCGTAAATCCAAACCTTGATTTCTCCGATCGGTTGATTGAATACTTTCTTATCCAAAATCCATGTCGTTAACTATGAGGAGAGGAGTGCGATACCTTCTTATCCATGGTAGTCATATGTAAGATTTGCTAATGATAAGTTCGGGCACACGATAGGTTTGAAAGGTCATTTTGGAGAATCCAATTTTTTTATCTCCCAATAAACTGTATTTATAGAATTATCTCACAGGAAAACGTGTCACTAAATACGTCAGCAAAGATGGCGTTCAGGAGCCATTGAAATACTTTTTGAGAGTAAATCACAACAGGAGTGAAATTGAAGCCGCCAATAAACGCTACGAAGATAAAACTCCTGATCCCATTTATGCCTTGGAGGGCAATAGACATTTCTTCGTGTAAGTAAAGGAAGACAGTGATCATCTACAATATATGGAAATATCTATACGAATATTTTAAAATTAATGAAATGTCAGTAAACTTCCAAATTTGCTTCTAAGGACGACTTTTTTCACACTCGAAATCGAACAAACTGTCATAAAAGTGTCCATTTCAGCTCCGACATGATGGCTCATCAGAGATCAAGATACATGTCTACTCTGAGGCTCTTGTCCACAAGAACTGTGAGACCAGAAACTAGTCCTCGAACTCGCGAAAATAACAAAGGATATTTTGAGGTTATTTTAAAACTCCATCATAATTAACTGACCTCTTTATAAATTGAATTACCAGGCCTGACTAAACCGTTTTTACAGTTCGCACTGGTCACTGTCCATATATTTACTCCTCCCGCGAGCCGTAAAGTGGGGTTCTCTTTGTTTCAGGGCGATGGATTCCTCAGCGTAATGGTGACGGGGGAGGAGTTCGGAACCTTCGAAAACGAGGTCTTTCAAGTCTATGACTGGGCTCGAATCCCAGGCGTCTCTTGCCACTATACAACTATTATCCCAGAAGTAATTCTAAGAAAGTTTCTAATGTTCTGGTTTTGTTGATAGTGTGTTTCTTAATACACTTTTCGGCGGGTCCTTTCTTCAGGCTTTCCGTCACCTCCATATTTTGGATGAGACTTGCTAAAAATAGTCATATTCGGGAATCTGCCATTCAATAAAAGCATGGTTCTATCACGCTGCCATTAGTGATAATTATATCGGCAATTGTGCAAGGTTCTTTGCAAATAATTCCATAAAATGGCATAATGATGCTTTTAAAATATGCCATCACCCTTTTATTTATTTATTATAGTGATTGACTATTATTATTGTTTTCTCATAGAAAGAAACCATTTATGTAAGAGAACGGATGCATGCATTCAATAACGCTGATTTTGTTGGTGGCGTCTCTAACGACCGAGAAGGTTTTGCTACGATGGTCTACAAGAGGCCAAGCGTGCCTTTAAATGGGAAAAAAAGCTGGTTTTTCACCGACTCCGTTATACTCTGCATTGGATCAGACATTACTCTCCCACCCACCGCAGTCAACAACGAACCAGTGATCACAACACTAAATCAGGTCAAGTCACACTTAGATCTATTAGCAGAGATAGATACCATGGGTCCATACTATATTAGCTATTACTCTCGGACTAGTTAGATTATCAACCTTCTAACTGAATAAGTGTATGCGTAGAAGGCATACAATTTGTAAAGAGGAAGCATTTCGTCCTGTCATATTTGCTCAAAATTTTAAATACAAAATTTTCTCCACTAATTTAAAGACATGAAAATCCTGGCTGGAGGCAAAAGCCGATCTATGTGTTAGTGTAAAAGTTTGTGAGTTATTACTATGAGATAATGCATGTCTTAGATATTTATTTATTATTGAAATCCACAGGTTGTATACGTTAGGTCTCATGCTGCTTGGGAGGCAAATAATTCTCCCACCACTTCTCCAACCGCAGTGACTCAGAAAATAGAGCAAGAGTTCGATATGTTGAATAAACCTCGATTTCACCACGACTCGGTTGGGTATGTGCCTCTCAAGCACAACGGAAAAGTGCGACAACAACTGGATATAAGAAGGCACAACAGACCAAAGGCACAAGATATTTTCACCTACAGGTAGGTCTTATTAATGGCCAAATTCTTAATCAGCAGCGGATATTGTTTGCCTAACGTTAAATTTAGACTGGGTGCGGAGAAATAAATGAACTTTCCAAATGAGGACTTATAAGTGCTAAATATTCAATCCGTGATTGAATGAGAGAGGGAATGACTCGTAGAAATAACTGTCCATTTTACGCATCGTTGGAAAACGAGTGTCGCAATGGAATTTTTTATGGATTTTAAATATTTATCGTTAGAATCAAAGATTATGACGTTCGAATGATTCACCTGCCTCGTGTAAACATAATTTTGGTTGAATCCATTACTAATACCAATATAACATTTTCAATATTAAGGCAAACTTGATGAAAGTCTTACAACAATTTATCGAGAGGATTTCGATAAACATAATTGCGTTTACACGAATACTTTTTCCATTTGATTATTCAGATTTCGGTTCGCTTTTTCGTATGACAGAGACTGTATGCTTCGTTGTTTGGATTGGGATTACTGGATAATTTGCCCCTATTTCAGGGATATTGTTGCCAGTCATAGAAATACTATAACTTTTTGAAAGTTATAAAACGATGGGGTATGAATTCTACGTCAATTGACCAACAATTAGTAATTTTAATTTCCTACCCCAGTTTGTGGTTGGATCACGGTCAACAGCCATTAAATGCGGAATACGTGTATGCGATTCTACCGGGGAGAAGTGACATTGAGACGGAGAACTTTGCCCAAAATCCAACCGTGCAATCTTTGATGACGTCTTCGCAGCTTCATGCTGCAATTTCCTTGGCACCCCATAAGGTCGGAAAATTTACTATGTCTATTGATGTCTTGAGTTTGCTAATATAAGCAATAAGGTTTGCAAAGGTCTCCTAAAAATCCCAGGGCACTTAGACTCCTAATTATGACACTTGGAATCTTCCACTTTTGTTAAAAACTATATTAAGCAAATAAATAATAAAATAGGCCACTTTATTTCCTTCAGAGATTGCATCTTTTTTTCGACTATAATCTTTTACGCCATATTTACAAATCCCTCTCCCTAGAATCATTTATGTGACTATCGTCGTCTGTCCACAACTGTCTTGCAGATGTTCCTTTGGTTTTACCATTCCATTTTCTTTCTATTTATTTATCAGTCATTAAACTTCATCTGACAAATTTTAAAATATCAAATAATTCTCTAAGAAGAACAATTAAAATAACCTTACATGTTTCAGGTTCTCGGTGCGGCATTCTTTGTGAGTGGTTGCTTGGATGGTTCTTCTTTTGATCCAAATTTTGCACAGATCTGCGTCAATGCCCCGGCTTTGCTTTTAGTCAAAGAAATGCCTCCTAACGCTCCTAATTGTCAAGATGTTCCTAATCAGTTGGCAGAGCCGAGTTCCCTCAGTATTAAGCTACAAATTAGCATTGCTGATCCAACACAAAAGAAAACTAGAATTTCGTTAAAAATTGATCATTGGTTTTTGCATACTTTTCATCTCCCTCGAAAGCCATTAAGCGGGAAGAGTGTCATAAATTGTTTCGAGATCTAAGTAAGTCGATTTCAAAGTTGATTGCGCAGGAGTCATATCAAAAGAAGTGTCTAATTCTATTCATTTATAGTGGTGCGATTTTGAGTAGGTTTTCGGAAATATTTTATTTCCTTAACAGTGCACGACATTTTTATTATATATTTACTAAGTTTAAGGGGAAAATATTGCTTATGTAGTATGTGGTGAGAAAATATATATATATATAAATTTAGACGATGTGTTTATGTTATTATAACCCTAAACCCTAGCGGACATTATTATATATTTGTTGTTTTTACTTGTGGATTTAGCGGGGAAATTGTCCCATCATAGACTGATTACAAGGAAGAGCGAATTGAAACGCGACGGACAATAGCATGGGAACATGTTTTCATCCCTTTCGGCACAAAGATTTTGTGATTAGCAGCCTCTCAAAGGGTGGCTGGCTTAACTTCAGCCATCACCCGTACAAAATTGCGTACATATGAAGTCGGATCGAGGTGAGAAGGTAAAGGTTGGTCAGAAGAAGCAAGGAATTTACCAGGAAGACGAATTTGAGTACCATACACGAGTTCAGCTGCAGAACATGCCAAATCTTATTTAACGGACGAACGAATACTCAGTAAAATTAAAGGTACCTTGTCCGCCCAAGTGATGTTGGGATTGGTGGAGAGTAAGTTTGATTTGACGGTCCTGTGTAGGCGTTCTACTGCGGTGCTGCTCTTTGGTGCTCTAACCGCGGGCCTCCTGACCTCGTAGGTAATCGGATCTTTTGAGTTCGGCGATTAACTGGGCGTTTGACCTAGTGAGTTGTTCAAACCGTCAGCTAGATAGAGTTCTTCCGCCATTTCACTGGGGCCTGTTTCTTATTAGAGCTGCCTAATGGCCTTTTGCCGCTTCCTTGGGACGTGCAGCTCGAGTCGACTAACCACCGGGCAGGGATCAGAGCCATTCGGCAGTTTGACTGGTAGTAAGAAGCCTACCGTTCTCACGCACCTCAATTTTTTGTTCTGTTCTTTCGCTTTCTCCGAAGAGAGATTTAATATATATATATATATATATATATATATATATATATATATATATATATATATATATATATATATATATATATGTATATATATATATATATATATATATATATATATATATATATATATATATATATATATAACTGAATCACGAAAATAAGGAACGTGAGGAATTTATGAATATCGTTACAGCCACGAGGAAAATAAAACAACGGAGAACTGCGAGGCCTTTCGACTAATGGTCCTTTACTGAGCAGACTAAAAGACAGGGAAAAAGAGAAAGATATTTATACACCTGATTAATGAAAATATGGGATATAAAGATTAAAAGGGGTGGGATTAACAGATACCTGGAAAAAACCTATTAACAAGGGTTAAAAAAAAAAAAAAAAAAAGTTTACGGGTTACAAAAGAAAGGAGGGGGGGGGCCAATGCTTGGGAATCACATATGCAATATGAAAACAAAAAAAAGTTTACACATGATAACTAGAGAATATGACAAAAGAAAAATACTAGGAAAGGTTTTTTATATAAATAAGCTAAAATAACTTCTATGTGGTAATCATTAATTCAGAAATTTTATCTTTAAAGTCATTCTTAAACATTCTTTTGATAGAAGGGTCCAAAAAATACATTCCAGGGCTGAGATTAAAATTCGAAGTCAGTTGTATAAATGCTGATTCTAAAAGATTTCGTGAAAAAAAGTCATTTGATTTGGCAATCACAGAACTCTCCTTCCAATTAATACGATGGGAATTTTCACTCAAATGGATAAAAATGGCATTTGATGTTTGCCCAGTGCTTACAGAGTACTTATGTTGCTTAATACGCACATTCAGATCCTTGCTAGTTTGCCCAATATAAAATGAAGGGCAATCCAAACAAGGGATTTTATAAATTACGTTATTTGTCTCATTAGGGCAATTTTTTATTAACATTCTTTTTAAAGTATTAGTATAAGAGGAAACAAGATTTACATTAAGTGTTTTTAACAATGTTTTTACGGTTTCAAAGCCATTAAAATAAGGTATAATGACGATATTCTTGGGCGCTTCCATCTCAATAGTACTTTCGTTATAAAACTTTTTTTTGGCTTTATTATAACAAATATCAAGTAATGAAGAAATGAAACGGCAAACATAATTTTTTTTAGGGAATGTTGTAAAATTAAACCGTTCCCTCTCATTAAGTTCATGACATGGCCACAACAGATTTGCCGGCAACCATTTCGACCAAAAGACATGAAGAAAGCAGACATGAAAGCCTCTATGTAAGAAATTTTATATTGCAGAAAATAGTTTGCTACAATTATAAAAAATAAAATAGTCACTCAAGAATTTGCTTGCCGAGTCGAGAAAACGGGTGATATTTATGCGTAGGAAATACGAAGTCTGCTTAGGTTATTGGTCTATTATTAGCCTTGTTTTTTTCCTTTCTCTTTCCTTCATCATTTGGGTTTTTATGCCCCTTATCACAATGTTTGAAAAGAGAAAGGTTGGAATGGAAATAGATTTTGGGCGGAAATTTGATTCTAAGAAAGGTTTATTTAAATCTTAGAGGTTCTTCATGAAAGGTCTCATCTTTATTGACCTGACACTAGCAGGTTGGTATCATGTGTAAAATGTGGAATCCACTGCACAGAAGAAATCAGTGACCTAACTATAACTACTGCCACGCCCTTATCCTCCCCAGCTAACCCCATCCATTTCACAAACTACATCCAAAGGATAATTAATATCCAGAACATAGACGAAGCTCAAGGCTTCGTTCAGCGCGCATGACTACGTTGTTCGAGTTTGAATCTGACGGAGCCAGATTTTTAGAGTTAAAGACTCCTAAAATAATGAAAACTCAAGCTTCATTATTTTAAAAACTTGAAATTTCTTTAATTATACTTATAGAAAGACATTTAGTTTTCCAATAGAATGAGTACTTCCCCGCCCCCCAAACGTCTTAGAGGAAAATTGACCACTTTGTTAAATTTGACTTGACGGGAAAATGGGTAAGTTTACAAGACATGAAATTTTACTTGACGAGAAATCCGGATATCTTACTAATTGGTGGAATGAATAGGAACCATCGATGGCATTGTGAGAGTTTATGATCGCCTAATAATTCTATTAATCGATCGTAAACGGGGTCAGAAGTAACCGGGAACAGTTCACGGGTCAAGGTCATTTTTAAGACGAACCGAATCGTTTCGTAATGACACACAAAATATAGTTCCAAGTAAATCTGTGTCATTTTATCATAAATAAATGGTATTTAATTTTAAAATATATATTACAAAATGCATGAAGGAGAAAAAATAAAAACGGTAGGAAAAAAGGGAGGGAGATAAAAATGGAACGAAAAGGAAACATTTCTAAGATTTAACTTGAAAGTAATGGTTGTGTATAAAAAACTATGCCAAAATGAAAGCAGAGAGAAAAAAATAATTGAATGTAGAAAAAGGTGGGCAAAAAAGGTAAATAAAAGGAAAAAAAAAAAAAAATTGCACTCCATGCATGACAGACCTACAACTAACCTCGGAAAGGTGGATAGGGTTTAAGTGGAAAAAACAGTGGTTAGAACCTAACGCTGGAGCAGCGTATTTCTCGCCAACTCCCCAAGAAGTCTCCTCCCTATTATCGTCGGGCGAGACACTCTCTCTTCCCCTAACTATACCATTTCATTTACCAATTTGGATCAAGGAACCGAACAGAAGCACAAATACTGTTACTGTTGACTTCCCCTGATGGAGATGGGGGGGAGGAGTCAATAATTGTTATAAAGCAGCTTTCGAGTACGCGACAGAAGGGAGGAATTGGGGAGGGAGGTTAGGAGACCGCTGGTATGTGTGTGTGCGTGAGAGAGAGATAGAGTATGTTGTGTGTGTGTGCGTGAGTGTGTGTAAGGGCAAAGAGTTTAAAACGAAAGAAAATGAGTGGCTGAGAAATAGTGACACAAATGACCCCCCCCCCCACAAAAAAAACCCAAAAAACCAGCGTCACTATGTTACCTTCCGCAGGGCCGCATTGAGAAGTCGGAAGACTTTGTCCTTTTCTTCGTATTATTTCTCTTTCTTTTCTTCCCGTCACCAGCCTTCATCGAGGCCAGTTAAGGTGGAACAACACTCCCGCGCGCACTAGCTAGGCCAGAAGTCGTGTTCTAGGGCTTACTCATTTGCAACCTCAACACTCGTAAAAAAAACACAAATTTCCCCAATCAAGGCAGGCAATTTACCAAGTAAGGAAATGCGCACACAATCCTGTCCAGTTGATTGAAGCAGTTGTCGAGGGAAACTAAGTTTCCTTTCCCAATTTATGAATCGAGATTAAACACAAACAAAATAAATAAAGAGAAAAAAATAAATAATTCACAAGAGAAAAGATCATTTGATAAGACGATTGCTTGAAAAAGTCTCAACACCGAAACCACCGCACGGGCCGAAGGCCTGACCGAATCTGTTGTGCTCATTTGAACTTTCATTATTATAAAGGGTATTCCATTAAGACGGATCGCAGTTAGCAGTAAAATATTGGATTTTTCTGCCTCTTTCAACACTACTTTCAATGATCAATATATTGATGATTGAAAGTAGTGTTGAAAGAGGCAGAAAACT
The DNA here is from genome assembly GCA_963969495.1 of Ceratothoa steindachneri. Classification (NCBI taxonomy): domain Eukaryota; kingdom Metazoa; phylum Arthropoda; class Malacostraca; order Isopoda; family Cymothoidae; genus Ceratothoa; species Ceratothoa steindachneri. The sequence goes on along the minus strand of CAXAKS010000251.1, from coordinate 29,835 downwards.
CAATATATATTTTGCTGCAATGTATATTTACTGCTAACTGTGATCCTTCTGAATGGAACACCCTTTATGATCCCAAACCCCACAAGAGGAGCGGGTGAGGGACAAGCCTCCAAATTGTGTCCCTCTACCCCGCACCCTAAAAAAACAAGTCGGTGTGTGTGTCTGGGGGAAGGGGGCGAATAGTCGTATCATATAATTAAGGCTTTTACAAGGGGACCCCATAACCACAGAGGACATATGGGTCAGGAATGGGCAAAGGAGAGATGAAGCAAATAGAATAATTTATGCGATATTGTAAAATCCACCCTTCCCTCTCATTAAGTTGATGAGGAAGATGCAAAACCCCAAAAAAACCACAGATGGAAGAGTCAAAGCCCCAACACTCCGGAGAACCAAAAGAATGGTCAAAAGGAAACGTTAACAAGGACAAGCATAATAACTGATTAAGGAAAGAAAGCCGACCTAAAGGAAAAAGAAGTATAAATTCTCCTACCAGGACACCGAGTAAATACGATACTCGAGGAAATTAAGATATGGATCCAAGAATGGAGGCGAAGATCTTGACGTGCTGAAAACACGCATACAGCCAATATGGGAACCCCAGGGTGCGATGAAAAAGAACTCGAGGTTCCGAACAAAGTGAATATAGGTAAAGCCATTTCAGGGATATTGAATAAACGCACAAATAACAGAAATCACCTGAAAAGGAATCCGAGAGAAGACCGAGCAGGGAAAACACAATCAAGTGACTCTTAATCAGAGAGGAAGAGATTCCCCACTCGACCAGGTCCCACAGAACCACCTCCTCCCCCAAGGAACCAATGCAGAATCATTGCGGGAACTTTCAGTGATTCAATGCACCGTACAAAAGAAGAAGAAAAAATGCTAAAAGAATCAACAAGAAGCAGACAAATGGAACGAACCCATCGAAGAAGTGGCTAGCGAAGCAGCACCTACAAGAGAATTAGAAGAGAGGCGGGGAAGAGAGGGGGCCGGCAGGCCGGCAGCCTCCAAACTTTAAATGCAGGAGGCATGGGCGGCGGGCGCTGCTATCCCTTGCTCATTTAAGGGCTTGGACCCTATCGAGCTGCGTCCCCTGTGAGCTGAAGATTTTGTGCAATTCCTACACCAAGAAAAGCCAAGACAATAAACAATAATAACCTGTAGAACATTCTTTTATATTGAAATCGCAGAAACTATAAAGGTTAGTCCCTAAAATGTAGAAGTACGTTTTCTGTAAATTGAAGTCGAGATATTACCGTTTTCTCTAGAGAATAAATTAATTTTAAAAGGGGATACTATTTCAATTTTCTGTTTCAATGGTAAACTTAAAATTTGGGTGCAGATGTAACAATAAGGCTCTTGGAAATCGTTGAGCATAGTGATCTCACTACAAAATTGTGATAGGAAGGAGATGGTTACAAGGCGAAGAAATAAGGAGGAAGAATCAGTTGATAGGAAGGAGATGGTTACGTGGCGAAACACAGAAGTCGAGTGAAAAGGAGAATAATTGGGGCTTCACATACCACAATCTATTGCTCACATACCAAAATAATGAGGATAGGAGAAACTGCCAGTCGTGTAAAGTAAAGGACATTTAATATAAAATGGTTTAAACTGGGAACGAGCAAACAGTTCATTTCAGCCCCTTTTTAAAGTCTCGAATCAGAGTCTTAAATAAGATCCGAGAGAACTGAGAACAGGACAAATATTTCTCTGAGGAGAAGATAGTTTTATCTCAAAGAAGCTTCCATTGCAAAATGACATGCCACTTTGAGAAACCAAAATTAAAGTTTTCTCAGAACTATTTACGAAGGGTATTTTTCAAAAGTAGATTCCCAAGTTAAATATCGAGCACTGTCCCGAGAGCAACACAGATCGCGACGGAGTTTCTTAGCCCTAAATTAAAAGAACTAAGTGTATGAGTGGCGTCTCTCGTTGACCCAGGCATCGTCACGATTAGCCGAAGATGCAGTGAGGTGCAGGGATCGCGTGTACAGACAGACCAATAGTGCATTGTGCACGGCGCAGAGCAAATGACATCTTCCCAGCATCGACAAGAAGGTTCCCACTGGGGAACGTGCGGGTGTGGTTGGTTAATTCCAACTTCCGCAATACACGCTTGGGAGCGGATGCGTAAAAGTCAGAAAGACCAAACGATGGGTAGAAAAGTATGGTAGCATCCCAATCCGCACCCAAAATGCTGAACTTCGAGGAACGAAGAATGTCCATGACGCAGGTACAAGGAGTCGATAAGAGCGAGCAGTGTGTGAGAGGAACCTGGAGTGTTGAATATATGGGTGATTGTTGAAATTGCACAGTTGAGGATAGAGGAGAGGACAATTCAGGATCGGAGACACAAGGTTCTTTTGCATCAAAGCTAAAATATTATATACATATATCGTATCCTTTTCGTATATCCTAACCAAACGGTATAAAGACTTTAGAGATGCTAACACAAATAAGCTGAGAATGTTCATACATTTGTGCATGAACGGGTATGCCATCCGTCCCTTTTCAATCGTGGACCATATACACCGACCGGATAATGAAATGCGTATAAAGATTAGAATGACAATGCCCATATGGGAGGAGATGAATGATTTTATACACCACCAATCAGAAAGAAAATTTTGCGTCCCAGGACCGTTCCACGCCTGACGTATGCGAATCTTAGGAGCACAACGGCTACTTCTATGTGATTATTCAACTGATTCCATGTGGAATCCATGTCTATATAAAACAAGGTGTGACCTCGCATACGAGACACAGACTGTGAAAGTTAACCTCTGTAATTAGCATTTCTCTTAATGAATCCCGACACTATTTGCTTATTACCACCGGCAAAGAAAACTTGTAGCAAATGTAGGAGAATAGCATAATGCACTTACATTTCCCCACCTCCCTTCCGGGTGGGCCGGTTATCAAACCTTCCCCTTCCGGCCCGATATCTGATAGTCTCCCGCCGGAAAAACCCGCCGACCATTTTAGCTAACCACTGCGTTCCTTGCTCGACTGGTTATCGATAGATGGGGGCCCATCTTGGCTTCCGGTGGTTCCCGGAAGTTTGCAAAGGAGGAAATGGAGGAGATAATCAAGGTCACAAAGTTAAGCGTTGAAAAGGAACCAGCGAATATCATCGAAGGAATGAGGAGAATTTTTAGGGCCTGTCTCAATACAGGATACTTCGCTGATGCTTCCTCTTTGAGAAGATCCTCAATCGAAGACTGGTGTCTCACCTGCAGGAGAACTCTCTGTGCAATCCTTGCCAATTTGGATTCGGGAAAAAGCCAATTATGGAGATGGAGATAAATGTTATGGCGGGAGGGTATTCCGAAGACAAAAGGGAGGGAAGTTACGTGGACATTGTATTTCGGGATGCATCAAAAGCATGTAATAAAGTGTGGCAAAGGTGAATGCAATGCAAGAAACAGCCGCTGGGACCAAGTGAAAACTCGGGAAGAACTCTTCGTGATCGTCATAGAGAGAGCGGCGTATCTCAGTTTGGGGAGCATGGACCGTCCAAAGTTCATGCTTGATGCAGGGCTCACGCATAGGGGGTGTCTGGTCCCCTACAATATTAGTACATAAAAATAAGTCATAATAAATAAAGCCAAAGAGTAATAATTAATAAAAAATATTAATAAGAATGATGATAATAGTAATAATAATAAGGTACAGTAGGGCTGAGAGGAGGCGAGGGAAAAGCGAACCAATAACCTTTGAGGCCCCGTCAGAGAGTTCCCGTCAACCGAGTGATAAGGCCTCCCTCAGGCCGGGTAACGTGCAGCTGCTCCGGATACCAAGTGTAACAGGCTGCACTGGGTACCCAGTGCGGGGGGGGGCCCTAAGAGTGAAACATGGTTATTAGGTACTCTCTCAGATGAGGACGAACCACCCCATTACTTATGTCTACTCGAGTTCTCAGGCACGAAGAACTTCCAGGGGCAAACTCAGGATGTTGGGGTTGGTAAGGCACATAATCTCACATGGCACCTCCATGTGGGTTATGGAATTTAGAAAACGACCCCTATCCTTCCTAAATATTCGTTAGGGGCTCGCCCTCTTTCCCTGAGGATAAGTCAAACCTCTTCAGCCCGAGAGTCAATAGTAGGCGCTGTGTGAAGGCCCCTGGCCTCGAACAGCGCCATTAAGAGGTAATATTAGGATCTCCACCAGAAAAATAGTATTAAAAGGTTGATAATTGGTTAAAGTTGGAGGAAGTGAAAGGGTAAGGATGATACATAGGCAGAGCATTCCAAAGAGGAGACTACTAAGAGAAGAAGTTTGCAAAAAGCTAATCAATAACCTATACGAAGCAACTCCTGTTCCCCTAACCAGTAGAGTGCCACCTACCATCCTCTACCATAAACCTACCCAATCTACTTTTAAATAGAGATGGGATGATTCCAAAAGTTTTTGCGATTCCGATTCCAGTTATAAGTTACGATTCCGATGCCGATTCCCTTACAAAATGGAATCATAATTCCTTCCGTGTAATAATAATAATACTTGATACTTCAATAATAATTAATCAAGTTAGTTGTTACATAAACTAAATAGAATATAGTGGACAAATAAAGGTAAGATGAACATTGTGCCTAAGTTTACATAGTATCTGCTAACATCTATCTATCTATGTATTATACACAACTACTAATGCAATAACGATAATATCTACCACCTTATAGAATTAGTGTTAGAGACACAAGGTGTACCTATCTCCTTAGATTGCCACGTTTTGGCCACGCATCTAGTAGTTTCCGCTTTAAAACCACTCGTTTACAGAATACAGTAGGAAACTCTTGGCGATAACACACACATACATACGGGTTCTGGGGTGCATTCTTTTAGAATTATCTGCTCAGGTTCGCAGTGATGGTGGAAATGTCTAATATCAGTAAACTTTGGATGATTTTTCCGCCTTTTTATAGTTTTCCGCCCAGTTTCTCGCTTATGCTTAAAAAGCCGTAAGTAAGAAAACCCTAAGTTACTTCCAGACCCCTCAATTATCCCAGGCGTAGGAGCAATGAGGAACCGCTTCGGGGGAGCTTTACGCTTCCCTCCCCTCATCCCCAAACTAGACCCTAGATAAAAAATACCAAATCCCTTGATTTTCTTTAGGAGGGTTAGAAATTTATAAACCAGTTTGGAAGAATGAAGTAAAAAGAAGTGCGGGCCAGATTTGGGACCAACGCGCCCAGTAGTTTCCTCTTTTATACACTTAGTGACTATGTCCTTAATTATTAATTAAGTGTCGAGATTAGACTCGTATAATTCAACAATAAAATATCATATTCGCTAGTAATTTCTAGACCGATTAAAGTTCTATGGTATTCCATTTTTATTTAAGATTCAGTTCAGGTATTCGGTCAAGGAATTATTAGCTTATCGTTCATGGAATGTCGTTCTAAAATTTATGTGCATTTCATTTTCTTGTAATGTCCACGTTTCGAGGGAGGATTTTCAACATAATCTTTATATATATATATATATATATATATATATGGTTAAGATAATGGCATAATTAGACAGGTGATCGTAATTTAATGAATAGCAGTTGTCTAATTATGCTCTTATCTTAAACGCACCAATTTGTATTAGATAATATACACACATATATATAATTATATATATATATATATATATATATATATATATATATATATATATATATATATATATATATATAAATAAACCAAACCCAGAAGACAAATGAAAAGCTATTTCCTAGTTCTTTCGAACTTCATTCCGTTACTTATCAAAGAATAGAGTAAAGGAGTTCAAGAATAAAGAGTAAAGAAGTTAAAAGGAATAGTCTGCAAAAGGACTGTCAATAGCCTATACGAGGCAGCTCCTTTTCCCCTCACCCAACATCCTCCTCTAAGTTCTCGCAGGACCCCCCTCCCGTTCTCCAGGAGAATGGGACCGCAATCTCGGACCCCGCGTCCGTGGCGGAATCCTTCGCGACCACTATCTCCGCATTCTCTAGCCGGGATGCTGCTCCGGCAGTATTCAATGCACGTATTGATGTCGCGGAAGGCCGCCGACTGGACTTTACCTCCAGAGGCGGAGAACCCTTCAACGACAGGTTTACTGAGAGCGAGTTACGCTCCGCTCTCGCTTCGTGCGCGGATACCGCCCATGGTCCGGACGATGTCCCGTACGCCATGCTTCGACACCTGGGTGAGCGAAACATGGCCTTTCTGTTAGAATTGTTTAACAGGATCTGGATGGAGGGTCTTCTCCCAGATTCCTGGCGAATCGCTACTGTGCTCGACTTTCGCAAACCGGGGAGAGATCACTCTACTCCCACCGGTTTCCGCCCAATCTCTCTAACCTCTTGCGTGAGCAAGTTGATGGAGAAATTGGTAAATGTTAGATTAGCCTTTTTTCCTGGGCAGCGGAGGCCATCTGTCTTCGGCACAGTGCGGCCTCCGCAAGTTCCACTCCACGTCGGATGCTCTGCTCCGACTGGAAATTGCCGTCTGCGAGGCTTTCCTTGGTAGACAGCACTACGCCACGTTCTTTTTCGATCTGAAGAAGGCCTATGATACCGCATGGCGATACGGTATCATGGAAACTCTCCACGTGAGGGGACGCCTCCGAATGTTTATATCTGAATTTTTGCGAGATCGTCGATTCCGCATACGGGTGGGGGGAGCCCTCTCCGTCCCAAAGGAGATGAAAGAGGGTATCCCGCAGGAAAGTGTCATCAGTGTCACACTCTTTGCCTTGAGCATCAAGGGCATCACCTCGGTGCTACCGGAAGATGTTCTCGCTACGCTCTACGTGGACGACCTTTCGATCTCTTTTGGAGCGGCCCAGAAGCCAACTCTGGAGCGTCGACTCCAACAGGCATTGAACCGCGTCTTTCGCTATGCCAAAGTGCACAGGTTTCGGTTTTCTTTGGCCAAGACTAAGGTGGTGCACTTCTGCCGCAATCCACGGCTTCACCCCAACCCAGATTTGTTTCTTAATGGGGTGCGCCTGGATGTGGTTGAGTCGCACCGTTTCCTTGGTCTTGTATTCGACCGACGCCTCACCTAGGAGGCTCATATTCGCAGCCTTAAGGTATATTGTACCCGCGCAATGGATATTCTCCGTTCCGTGACGTTCAGCGCTTGGGGCGCTGATAGGGCTACTGCCCTACTTTTTTATCGATCCTTTGTTCGTTCGAAGCTCGACTACGGATGCGAGTTTTATGCATCCACAGCCGAGCGTTTATTGCGGAAGGTGGATTCGATCCACCACACCGGCCTCCGCCTTGCGACCGGTGCCTTGCGCACTTCCCCTATTGAGAGCCTGTTGGTCGATGCTGGGCAGATGCCACTCGCTCTGCGCCGCGTGCAGTGCATCACTCGCCTGTACGCGAGAGCCCGGTGCCTCCCTCAGTCGCCAACAGCCTTCACTGCATCCGTAGCTGATCTCGACGGTGCCTATGCCGGCGAGAGACGCCAGTTATACCCTAAGCCCTTCGGGTTTAGGGCCAGGAAACTCCTTCTAAAGCTAGATATAGCTCTCGGGCCCGTGGCGCTCCTGGTTCTGCCCAGGACGCCACCCTGGAGGGTACCAAATTTGGCTATTTGTCGCCACGCCTTTTCTCCCAAAGCTTGTACTGCACCGGGAGTATTGCTTTCGACCTTTTTGGAGCACACATTGTGTCACGCTGGAACCGTGCCAGTGTATACGGATGTCTCCAAGTCCCAAGAGGGGGTCGGCTTCCACGTCGTATCTCCTCTGTTTGAAGTCAGTGGAGCTCTGCCAGGCGCTGCGTCTGTCTTCACGGCCGAGCTGGTGGCAATACATCACTCGGTACGGGAGATTACGCGACGTGCCCAGTTCGGAGACCGGATTGTGATCTATAGCGACTCACAAAGCGCCCTGAGTGCTCTCGGGGCATTGGAATCTCCGCATCCCCTGGTTCGCGATATCCGTGACACCACGGTTTTGGCGAGCCGGGCAGATGTCGAGATTATCTTCTGCTCGGTTTCTGGACATGTGGGAATTGCGGGGAATGAGCGCCCCGATGAGGGCGCCAAAGAGTCCACGAGGTCTCTGCGACCGGACCAGCGTTTCGCTCTTCCTCACACCGACTACATGGCAGTAATACGGGCAGCTTTTCGGACTGCTTGGCAAAGAAGATATGAGACGGTCGAAGGGAACTTAAAGTTGCGTGCCATTGCGCCGCGACTGTTCCCATGGACCTATCCCCCAATGCCGCGACGGCTTCAGGTCGCTTTCTCTTGTCTCTGAATCGGACACACTCGTGTGACACATCGCTATTTGATGGAGCGCTCGCCTGCGCCCTATTGCAACGACTGCGTCGTCCCCCAAACTGTTCGGCACATTCTTGTCGAATGTCCCAGTCTGGGTGATCTTCGCGCACGATACCTGTCCCGGTACCGGAATGGGCGGGTTCGCTACCGCCTGTCCCTTGTACTTGGGACGGATTCGTGCACATTGACTTGTGGACTTGTTGACTTTTGGGGGAAGGCCGGGCTTCTCCCCTTTATTTAAGGTTCTTTTTTGTTTTTTGTTTTTTGTTTGTTATTGTTTTGTTTAAGGGTTGCACTCTCCTGCACCGGAGTGAGGGGGACCTCCCTCCGCTGCCGGAGATTGCTTCCTAATTGTTAAGTTTTTCACATTTTTATCATTGTTATGTTTTCATATTTTTATTTTAAAGTAGCCTAGTTCTAGGCTGTCGTGTTTTTCGGCGACTTATGCCCAAGTGGGCAGTTGCCAGATGGGCTCTATAAAATAAAATTAAAAAAATCATTCGGAAAGTAAAATGATTACCATCCGACCGACGATCTACGGACCGACCCAGTAACTTATAGAGTCGCTAAGTTAAGTTGGAGAATCGATTGCCAGACTGAGCGAGAATCTACAACGAGGTCTAAAAAAAAACAAAAAAACCCCGAATGTTCGGAGTAATGGAAAATGGAATTAAATGTCTGCAAGTGTAAGGCAATGGATACAGGAAACAGAAATAGTCATTATAATTATGATATCAATGGATACAATTTAGCCTGTTGATCAGGAGCGTGATTTAAGCGTTATGATTTCAAATGATCCTAAGATCTCGAAGCAATTACTAAAGAATACAAGAAAGAAGACTGAATTCTCGGTTACAAAGTTTACTTATAAAAACAAAGACATCATCATCACTTAACTAACTCTATAATTTAAGAAGGGGATTTTGGGGAGTATTTGAATAATAATTTCATCTTAGTTTGGTTATGACTTATGTTTTTTTATCAAAGTATTTTTAATCATTCTTTTATAATATAAAAAAGTGAAGTTCAGAAATAAATATAAGTATCGAAATTTTGTGAATTTTTTTAAACCCAAAGAATTACAAATGGTGAAGTTTAGAAAATTTATTTTAATATATCTTCTTCTATAACTCTATATTTGAGCAACGTGATATTTTGAAAGGGAAGAAATTTAGTTTAGAGTTCCTTTTTAAAATTATTATAATTGGCGAAGTTCAGAAAATTTATAAAAATTTAACCGTGGCTGCTTTTTTTAGATTTTGATCTTAGTAGCGAAGCACAAGCTCCCCCTTTATGGGGGAGTGGCGAAGCCATTGCTTGGTATTGCTTTATACAAAAAGAATCGCTAAACTGCGTCTTCCTACTCTATCCAGCATAAATAAGAGCACATTTACTTCAGCTGTTTACCAGAACTTAAGTTCATGGCCCGAATCCTGAACACTGATGACCTAATATCCAATTTACATGTATTTACCTCTATCAATATCTCTATCTTCTATATACACTAATCTATTTTTGTGATATTTAATTAATAAATTGTGTTAGAAAACGATGTTGTTTTATTCAAAAATCTATTTCGGATGAGAAATATTTACAAAAATCAGCCTAAAATCTCACAAAAATGTCATCGATTTATTTATAACCGATTTTTAAAAAAAAAAATCGACTTGAAAACAAAATTCTGACCTGATCGATGAAAAAAAATGTCATTTTTCGAATTTTTCGGTTTAAAGTTGTCGTAAATCAGTTGAAAAATTCCGTCCTTTGTCCATTCAATAATGGACGGAGAAAAGATGATTGAAATAAAAGACGTGTGGCAGCTCTGCCTACAACTCACATAGGCATTCCAAATATTACAGTATAATACAGTGACGATAAAGCAATTAGACAGAGTGGTAGATATAGATTTGGTTGCATTTTAGAGGCCCTGTTACATGGTACCCACATCGATGGTACTAAATAAATATCTTCCAATTGACTTCAAGGTAGATTTATTTTCTGTTCAAAGCCACCAATTAATGAACTTTGCCTGCAAATTAAAACTCCTATTTTTCTTTTGTTTAGAACTTAATGCAAAAATTAAGTTCTAAGTTATTTTAAAACGAATTCTCCTCCTTTAATAGTCAATAGTAGTGCCTACAAGCATAGGGACTATCTATTCTTGTTAGCCGAGTAAATAAGGGCGTTGATCAGCCCACTTTGCGGTACTGGGTTCGATCCCGGCATGAGCGGACGTAGAGATCTGGCGGACACACTGTGCTCAGCCCTGTACTCGGGTGGTTAGAACTTAGAGTTCTCATTACACACATACACAATTACAACACTGCTTTCTACCATCTCTCATCTTCGCAGCACAACACACACATTCTCTGTCGCAAGGAATCTTGCGGATGACTATCTATATCCCCATACCTCTGACGCGGAACAGGTTCCTCTGCCCCAGGGCGACGAAAGCTCTACCTTAACGCTGTTCGACGTCAAAACATACTTCTTGTCACCTTTCCCTGAAGAGGATCGGCCCCTGGTGTCCTCAGGCTCACCAGTGATTGTCCTACTGACCAAAGTGTTTCTGTTTTCCTGAAAAACACTCGGGTAGCAGGAAAAAATAGAAGTTTGAGCTTAAATAATGTTTGTTTTAAATCTATTCCATAAATTTATAAAGATTTCTCAAGTTTAGAGATGTAAATCAGTTTGCCTTCATCATTTTGTAAATCTATTTGATCTTTTATATAATAAATGGAATGTTTGGGTGCTTTTGTATGTGCAAGTGGAATGTTTGGGTGCGTAACCAATTCGATAAATAACTTAGGAATTGCTTGACAAAACGTATCTTAATTTCAGTCCAAACTTTGAATCTTTATTCAAAATTATTACAAAATTTAATCCGGTTTTTATTAAATCAAACTCACATTTTTCATAATTTGGCCAAATCTCTTTTTCAGTAATTTAGATAAAATGGATTTCGAAAACCTTTTTTTGTAAATTACTGTCATTTGTTTGTTTAAGCAAACAGACGACATTATCAAAACAGACACAAGTCGCATGCTCTCAATTATTCTGAATTACATATGACCTTCCAAACTTTCAATAGGTGGGAGCAATCCGACCCATAGTTAGTTTTCTTTTAATAATTCCCGAGGCTAACCTTGGGAGGACCTTAGGATTCTATCATTCGAAAGAGAATATAAAACAACATAAAGGGTTTAAATTTTGCCCCCCAAACTTATTGAAAAGTTAAATGTTACTATCCGACCAGACGACGACCTACGGACCGACATATTAAATTCGTGAGTTGTGTGCACGCGACTAAAAAACGTTCAATATAGTTTTATTTCGTGTGCTCAACCGGGTCAATCAGCTGAAAGAATCGTGACAATCCATTTCCCGTCTACCAGGTCAACCTGCTGAAGGAATTGTGTCAATCCATTTCCCATCTACCAGGCCAATCAGCTGAATGAATCGTGACAATCCATTTCCGCTCTACCAGGTCAAGCAGCTGAAGGAATCATGGCAATCCATTTCCCCTCGACCAGGCCAATCAGCTGAAGGAATCGTAGCAATCCATATCCACTCTGCCAGGTCAATCAGCTGAAGAAATCGTGGCAATCCTACGACTATTTTCTATTTATAATATAAAAGTGCCCCCCAACTTTTTATCCTCCTATTCCTTATCTTACTGCATCACAAAAGTACATAGAAAAAGTACGGATATGGGAAGATGCCTCAATGCAGAGAGTGAATGCCCTGAAAGGTATAAAATAAGCGTAATCGGCTCATACATCCGCCGAACATATAAATGCTGCTCTATGTGGGAACTTTTCCACCAAGAGATAGCGAGTAAAACAAACACTCGTGAATAACGGTTTTTCAAACAGCATGATTGACAAACAAGTCCAATCATTTTTAAATAATCATTGCAAAGATACGGATAAAACTGAAAGTAATCAGGGAGAAGTCAACAACATCAAAGTGTATTACAGAATTCAGATGTCCATGGCCTATAAAATACATGAATAAAACGTCAAGGAGATTATTAACCGTAAAATCAAGGTTAAAAATTAAATGGAAAAATTCAACTCATCATTTATTATAAAACAACAAAAGCCAGCAATCTTCTGATGAAAACAACACCTGCCTAAACTCCTCAAATCTCAAGAAAACCAACATAGTTTACATGTTCATCTGCCCCGATAAAGACTGTAAGCTTTATAACAACACAAAATATATTGGCATGAAAACTACTACACTTTCGAGGCGTTTAACTATGCACAAAAACAATGAAAGACAAAGATCTTTGGATATAACGTTCTACAAAAGAATTGCATAGGAGAGAGATTTGACGGAGCGCTAATAGCAGTAAAAAAACTATCTACAATTCAGACCGAGAAACCCAATGGATGAATCGAGACTGTCAATCATCTTAAGGTGCTCCATGGGTGACATCGAACTGAACGCGGGTTACTAGCCTCCTCGCGGGTCATATCTGCCCTATCATGACCTATACACACTTTTCACAAAAGAGCACCCAGTACTATTCGCTGGAGACCTTAACGCCAGGAATAGTGCAGCGGGATACTCGACGACAAACTCAAGAGGTAGACTACTCGATCTCTATATTAGAAAGGGCGTTGCAGAGTGCATTGAGCCGGTCTTTGTCACATATTTCTACCCAGGGTCAGCCACCAAACCAGATGTCGTGCTCACGAACCCAAACTTCCCCTTTCACAAACTTATCACTCCACGGCCACTAACACTAAGTGATCATTTGCCCATGCTGAACACCATAGCAACTGCCCCTATCCCAGTCCCAGATACCTCAAAAAAAAGACTTCTGGAATGCCGATTGGGAAGAATACAGGAGGGCATTCCCAGCGGATATTCTTGACCTGAATGACGCATCTGAAGAAGATCTGGATGAGGAGCTTACTGCTATCAGCGCCAGCATCTCTAACACCGATACTATAGCTATCCCCATTACATTACACACAATTACCATTCCTACAAAACCCACACAAGAGAGAGTGGTGCTACAACAACGTTTCTCCCGCATCTATGAGACCATCCTCAACATGGGCTTCACCAGGCCCATGGAATTCCGTTTCGTTCAGTATCTCAGAAGTGAGTTAAATTCTACGCTAAAATTAGAACTCAGAAACAAGTGTAATAGAATTATAGAAAAATTTGACACTGAGAGAAACCCGAAGGCCATTTGAACGACAATCAACAAATTAAAGGGGAACGCTCACTCCCTTGGCCCATCTGCAATCAAGCATGAAGGAACCTGCTCAACGCATCTCTAGCAATGGGCTACTTCCCGGATGGCCTGAAGACCTCTAAAATGATCTTCATACCCAAACCGGAAAAACCACCAAACCAGGTCATGAATTATAGACCCATCTCATTGCTGGAGACCGTTGGGGAGGTTTTTGAGAAAATCCTCAATAACAGACTGACAAAATACCTAGCAGAAAAGAATCTACTGAACGAAGAACAACATGGATTTAGAGAACACTGAGGCACTAAGACAGAAATAGACTATATGCTGCAATATGCAGTAGCATGGAGGGCTAGAAGATTGTGGATTAACGTCGTCCGCTGAGACGTTAAGAAGGCCTTCGATAAAGTTTGGATCGAAGGCCTGAAATACAAAATCTCACGACTGAAACTCACATCCCACTTCGAAAAGATCCTCTGTAGCTATCTAACCAATAGGCGAGCAGTGATCGCCTTCGAGGGGCATACAGTAAAAGCCTTCGACCTCGCCTCGGTTGTTCCACAAGGAGGATGCCTGAGCCCCACTCTCTTCACCATCTTAACGAGAGACATCCCTAAACCAATTGAAGTAAAAACACTAAATATACAATACGCGGACGATATCACCCAAGTTGTAGTTCGAGGACAAAGTCGGCAAAGATGATGGCCAGAGCCACGGCAGCAGAGGCCGAAAAGATCTCCAACTTCGAAGAACGCTGGAAAATCCAAACGAACGTGTCTAAGTTCTCTGCAACTGCAATAGAGATACATCGTACCATCCCCTTCAACCTAGGAAACGCCGATATTGAATACTCTCCGCACGCGTCAATTCTAGGCTACAGACTCTCTAGTACCGGAATGAATAGGCACGTGAGCACCAGAACCGGATTTGCAAGAGCTGAACTAGACCAACCCCTCCAATTCAGGAACCTCACAATAGCAAATAAGAAAAAGCTATACATCAGTTTGGTTCGATCGAAACTGGTGTACCTCAGTATACTTCTCAATGCATCATCGAACAAAAACATATCGAAACTTCAAAGAGTGCAGAACCGAGGCCTCTGTTTCATCACTGGCTCTAAGTTGTACGACTTCCGGACCTCGAGGAGCCTCCACGAAGAAATAAGAATTGATCCTTTGAACTTGTATCTCTACAAAAGAGGAAGAGACATTCGGGAGAAGTTCGAAAAAATTCTCCCCAATGATACACTAGGCACCCTCGATCCAGAGGAGGAAGAGTACAAGAATTACCTCCCAAATACCAAAAGTGCCGAGCCAATCCCAAGATTCAAGTGAATGAACTAGAAAAAAAAATTATATATATATATATATAGATAAATATATATATATATATATATATATATATATATATATATATATATATATATATATATATGTATGTATAAATATATATTTATATATATATATATATATATATATATATATATATATATTAATAATAATAATAAAAAGAGCATGAAATAATAAAAGAAGAAAAACCAATGGAGATGGCCCGAATACCGGGCACCTAAACTACTAATCTAATACTTCCTTCCTTTCCTCACTATTTTCCCTCCCCCCTATATTTTTAGCTAATCACCCCCTCTTTTTCCCCACTTTCTCTAGAAAAGAAAGAGAAAGAAAGAAAGAATTCCTGGCAACTATCTTCGAATTCGATAAAGGAGGAAAAATTTGAGGAAAGTTTTTCCCAAGACTCTTCCGAGAATTTGAGGTACTCGGACATACGGATATTGAGCCCTCGCACTCGAATGACAGCTTACGCTACTTTCGCTTCCGAACGCCTGACCTTTTGGGAAAAAAAAAGATAATCAGAGAATTACAAAAGCATTTTCCATATCCATCTTTACAAAAGAAACCTTCCTCTCCAACGCCACTTTTTCCCTTACGGGGTACTTTAAAAAAAGAGATTTAATACCAGTGGTCATAATTAATTCTATGGCTACCTAAACTCATCACCCCCTCCGCTCTCACCTTCTAAGGCGTAGCCGAGTGTACTGCCGTTCATAACCTAGTTCGAACTATGCCCACCGCGATACAAGGCATAATTCGAGGTGGTTGGGAAAGCAAGTTTGTGGACTAACCCACTGTGGAACCTTTCGTCATAGGCACTCCGGACAATAGGCGATGCTGCAACCGTTGAGGAAGAGTTCCCTCTATCCCTAATGAACCGACAGTGATCCTAGAGGGACATAAAACCCTCTCTATGTGAGCTAGAAGCAGCCTCGATACCCAAAACCCAGAAGAGGTGGCACCCTGGGTGGTGCTAGTTGATTCAATCACCACCCATCATCAAGTCCGCCATGAGTCATCCTTCTGGAGGGCTTTCCCGGGTCCATCATATCATTCATTCATCATTTTCACCCAGGAATTTACCCTGGCTATGCTAAATATTGAGGGGGCCGGGGTTAAGTCTCATTTTCATCTCAAATATAACATATTTTTTATCTTAAGCAAACTAACTAGGTACGGAAAAGGCTAACCCACAAGAAGAAGGAGGCTGCAACCCAGCTACAATGGACGACCGGGAACAGACGCTGAAGAGCATCTATGCAGATATAGGAGGGGTCCTCCTACGACTAAAAGACCAACACAATGGATACGTGGCGCTTTGCGACACTGAAAAGACTTTGATCTCCTTCTGAGTGAGGGCGCAGCCAAAAAACTCTGGAAAATCGGACTTGTACCCCGGACGCCGCCTGACCTGCAAACAAAATGATCCATAATATGCCGGCGCCTTGACCCATGGGTAGGAAAACACACGGCCCAAGAAATAAAAGAAAGACTCGAAAAAGAGCAAGAATGGACAAAGGTCGATGACGTGATTAAATTTAAGGACCAGAATGGAGAAGACTATAATCACATCTTCGAAGTGATCTTCAGATCTACGGAAATCTCAAAGAAAGCCGCCGAAATAGGACTCCTTGCATTTTACACAAAAATCTCTCCAATCAAATCGAAAGAGAAACATTCGTGTCAGTGCACGTGTGCTTCACATGCTACGCGCGAGACAAGCACCCAACCAAGGAATGTACATTTGAAGGAAAAGCATGCTCTGAATGCTCAAGCCAAGATAACAGGTGGGACGAGTGCAGAAGCACAGAAAAAAATGCTTAAACTGCGGAAATGGGCATAGAACTCTAACCATGTCATACCCAGTCAAAAAACAATTAATTCGGAAGAAAAAAGCTGAAATTAACACAGAGAAGGAAAGAAGGAAAAACACTTCCTACGCCGCAGCAACAGCTAACGGAAGCGTCACTGCACCCGCCGCACAGACCACAACAGTCAATATCGAGGGTATCATGAGGCATGACTTAATTCTATGCATAATGCATTCACACTTTGTTAACATGGCGAGCCCGGGATCATATGCAACTGAACTGAATACCATGATTGAAAAAAACGGCTAAAAAAAATGTGGTTCCCGGAGAACCCCCCTTCCAGTGAATTGTATAAAATAAACATGACTCCAAAGGACAATACTAACCAAGTAGAAGAAGAAGAAGGCAAAAGTGAAATTGAAACCAACTATGAAGAAGAAAACACAAAAAAGAACTCAGAAAAACAAAAATCAAGAATGACCACCCAACACTTCAACATCAAAATTTACGGATCCCATGCTTACCCCATTCCAAAGCAATATAAGCAGAAGGAAATAGTCGATGGACTAGTCAAGGGAAAATTTAGATGGGAATACGAAGCAGACGCAGACGAAACGGAAGTTCACAATGCACTGAAACAGAGCATGTTATACATCGCCCAAGAGTCATGTAGTAACATCTCGTGTGGGGAATTTAAAAAGAAAAGAAATGGACGCACTCGATCCCCAGGCCGACCAGAAAACACAAAGTCAAGAAGAGACCACATATATAAACAACAATGGACACGTATCAACGTAGAATTAAGATATTCACCTTGAACGTTAACGGCTGGAAGGAGAAACGCATAATCTACTCGAACATAATAAGAAAGGAAGAGCCAGACTTAGTAATCCTAACAGAACATGTTATGAACACAGATACGGAAACAATAAAAATCCCCAATTATAAATCATAACAATCAACTACTCACAGTCAAGATATGACGGGGTTGCAATAGGTATTAAAAAAGGACTACACTTCACAAAAATAACAGACCTAGAAGAGTCATTTCTAGCAGTGAAAATAAAAATTACCACAGGTGATCTGGTCATAGCCGGGTCCTAACAACCCCCAAGACGCTCGTACCTACCGTTACCCAATTTCATTAAGCTCTTCCGTAGACAGGCCTCAAACTTTCTAGCCGGACACCTTAACGCAAGGGTCAGGGAAGTAGGGTACACAACCCATACAAATGGAACGGGTAAAACCCTTCAACTCCTAAGGCAAAGAGGCCTACTAAACTTAGAAGGTCCAGACTTCCCTATTTATCTTACAGCCCGAGCCTCGACTACCCCAGGTATTATTTTAGCGAATCAAAACTTCAATTCTAAATAACCACACACAGCCAGGCCCCGCAACCCCCTCCGATTATTTAAGCATAATTATCACCATCTCAACTTCGCCATCCAAATAAAAATATCAGGGAGCAAAGCAACCAGCAGAACAAACTGGGATGGATATAGACAATACTTAAATAAAATAGAAAATGGATCCCTTAACAACCAAGGTTAAGAGGAAATAGATGACCGACTAGAATTAATTACCAGAAAAATCAGAGAGGCGGACAGTATACACACCCCAACAATAGAGTACAGATCCATACCTGTACCTAGATGGACCCAAGATATCCAAGATGAAATGGAAGAATTTCAAAACATAATAAATGAAATCAGGGTATCGGGAAATACGATGCAAAGGTACAGAAGTATTATCACAATTAGAAGGAGGATAGACACCCTCATCAAGGAAAATTCAGACAGTCTCTGGGATAATATAATAGGCAAAATGGAAATAGAAAAGGATCCAATGAAATTCTGGAGACAATACAGGAAATTACGCGGATCACAGCCAAATGAGGAAATAAGCCTGAAAATACAGAACCAGATAATAGAACAAAATGAGGACACACTGTATGAAAATATTTTCTATTTTACCGGAAGAGAACCAAGAATTAGGACAAAATTACGAAGAAGAAATCATACATAGCCTAAAAACACAACGTGAACGTATTATACCGTTTAGAAACGTTGACGAACAAAGACACAATCCCATAGGGGAAGGAAAGCCTTTTACAATGGATGAATACCTAACAGCTTTAAAATCCTTTAAACAAAAGGCTCCGGGACAAAGTGGGATATCCAAAGCTCACCTAATCAATGCCCCAGAAAATGTGCGCGAATCGGTAGTGAAGATCTTCAATGCCTGCCTAAATATGGGATACTTTCCCCAAGCATTTAAAACGTCAAAGATGATCTTCCTACCGAAGCCGGGCAAACCGAAACACCAAGTCGGAAGCTTCCGTCCAAACTCACTCCTGGAATTTTTGAATAAATGCCTAGAAAAGCTCCTTAACGAAAGGTTAATCAACCACCGTAACGAAAACAACCTATACAACAACAGCACGGGTTTCGGAGCAAGCGAGGGACAGACACCGCGCTAGCAATCATAACGGAAAAAATTGCTACAGAAACCGCCCGAGGCAACAGAGTTGATATTGTACTTCGTGATGTTGCTAAAGCCTTTGACAAGGTGCGGTTGCCCGGCCTAAAAGCCAAAATCTGTGACCTTAACCTGGAAATAAACCTCTGCAAAGCACTCTGCAGCTATGTAGAAGAGAGAAAATCAGTATTGCAGATAAACGGCAAAACGGGCGACGCAATCAATCTGCAAACGGGTGTCCCACAGGGAGGCTGCCTCTCACCAACACTGTACACAGTGTACACCAGGGACCTTTCACATTCAACCGATGAACGTTAGATGTATATACAACTAGCAGACGATATCCCACAGATAGTAACCAGTGACATGAAAAACCCTAAGGACATCGCCCTTAGAAGAGGAATAGAAATTAAAAACCTAAATGATTACGAAAAAAGAAATAAAATAAAGACAAACAAAGATAAGTTCAAACTAATACCCACCAACAGAAGGAAAAAGGCCCCTGTACGCGTAGATGGAGAGGCATATCCTTTTTCAACAGAAGGACGTTTCCTCGGACTAAAATTAACAACGTCAGGCTATACATGACATCTACCACAAAAAAAATCATCGAAGCAAAGTCCACCTTATCAGAACTATACAGATTCAGACAACTATCAACCAAAAATAAAAGAAATTATACCTGGCCTTAGTACAACCTAAGCTCCTATACCCAATAGTACCATTGGACGCATTAAGTAACTCCCAAATCAAGAAGATCCAAATAATCCAAAATCAAGCCACTAGATTCATAACAAACAGAGGAAGACAAGATTACATACCAGCAGAAGAACTCCACCGCAGAACTACTAAAGAACCCATAAACACAATCTTACAAAAAGAGAAAGAAAGTTGGGGGAAAAATTAAAAAAAACAATACCCCAGAAAATAATAGACCAAACCATCGTAAGAGAAGACGAAACATTAACAACCGTCAATCCAATCTATAGGTAATAAACTATAGTACATAAATGTAACTGCCAGAAACGTAACAACTAAAAAAGGACAACTGATTATGACTAACAACTATACAACTCAAATGAGAATCCCGATGAGAAATTAAGAAAAGTAATTACTGACCATATTAAAGAAGAAAAAAAATAAACAAATAAATCCCCCAAAATAAACAAAAAACAAGAAAGCGAAAGAAGCACAAAAAATAAATAAAACCAAAATTAAAAAAATGATACAGACGCTCAATTGAGCAAAAGAAAACAAAGGCTTCAATGCTTATTATAAATATGTATCTCAAAAAAAATTATAAAAAAAAAACGAAAGCGTTAGCCAGGCAACCTGGCACAAATCTTTAACACCTTCACTACATCATCTTCACTTATCCTTCTACACACATTAACAGCCACACCAACTCACCACACTTTAATTTCTATCTATCCTATTTCTCTCTCCACATTCTAACTTTATGCTATCTTATGCTCTTATGCTTCTTTCATTCTGTCAGATCCTCACTCCACTCATTACATCGGTAAAGGAGGCAAGAACACATCAAAACGCTCCGAAGATGATTGAATAAGATCGAAAGCTTAGCAATTTAGTTTGTTTTTTACCAAAAAACATTCATTTAAAAGAGAGATGAATACAGAAGAAGTGATCCACCATCTACAAGATGGAATAAAAAAGATAGTTAGAAGAGAAAGTTGCTAAAGGAAATTAATTAAGGCGAAATACACATTGGACTTCAAGAAAATTTGAATTCAACTACACTAATAATATATATATATATATATATATATATATATATATATATATATATATATATATATATATATATATATATATATATAACCCTATATTTTAAGAATGAGATTTTTTGAAGGTGTTTCAATAAGATTTTTTCTTATAGTTCGGTTGTCACCTAAGAAAAAAAAAGAAAAAAAAGAAGAAAAAAGAAAAAAAGAAGAAGTAGAAGAAGAAGAAGAAGAAAAAAAAGAAAAGGGTGTTCAGGGTGTTAAAATAAAGAGTATATAAAGGCGATTAAAAAAGGCGGTTAAGATTAGTAAATAAGGCCGTAAGCCACACCCCGCAGGGGTGCCTGTGTAACCAAGCTCTTTCTGTTAAGGAAGAGAACAGCGGCTTGTATATATATATATATATATATATATATATATATATATATATATATATATATATATATATATATATATATATATATATATATATACATATATATATATATATATATATATTTATATATATATATATATACATATATATATATATATACATATATATATATACATATATATATATACATATATATATATACATATATATATATATATATATATATATATATATATATATATATATATATATATATATATATATATATATATATATATATATATATATATATATATATATATATATATATATATATATATATATATATATATATATATATATATATATATATATATATATATATATATATATATATATATATATATATATATATATATATATATATATATATATATATATATATATATAAGTATAAATAAGCAGATTGGAAACATGATGCCCTCCTTCTGAAGGGTTCACGTATTAGAGTTCCAAAACATCCAAGGAGGTCAGTTATACCACGGTGCTTACGAAAACCACATTAAAAGGGAGAAATCCGGTTATTAACTTCTAAAAACCAGCCCAACCAGACCTTAACCATTTGCTTTAATGGAGCTCTAAGGCAGCTCGTAATGGAGAGAGGAGGGTAGCTGGCTGGATTCAAACTATCTTTACGGTTTTCAGGAATGGCAAACCGATCCCACCGGCCAAGAGAACGGATCAAAGCCCTTACCCTTAAATCCCAAATAGGGTTGAACACATCCAGTGAAAATAATTCTGAATGTGGATTGAGATGACTTAGAGAGTCGCGATGGATTTCGTCATGACCTGATGCCGTCGTTGAGGATTAAGAAAAGGCAGAACGTATTTCATAAATTACGAAAGTTTTATTATAGACAAGGTTGAAGGTTGTGTTGGAATATAGAGGCTTAAATTCCTGAGGCACTTTGTAGGCTGCTAATTCCTTTGGAAATCTGGCGATTCTGCTTATGCCGTGAAAGCTATTGGCTACCATCACGCGGCTTGGTAGAACGGTTTCCATTTACACTTAGGGCCAAGGCAGCATGACCGGTATATTTGTCTCTGATCTTTTTACCATCTTCCAAATCTTAGCATGTGGAGTCGAGAAGGATATCGAGGAAATATAATGTAGTTATGCCACGAGGTTCGACTGGCCTGTCGAGGTGTCCTTTGGCGGAATGCCCGAGTTTTATTTCTTTCTATACGAGGAAGTGGTGTAAGATTTACTCTATATCTGGAATGGCAGTGGTGTCTCGGCTCTAGCAGAGTACAGCAGACGGTCTTCGGCCAGAAGAACTTCACGGATGAGTAGTGTTATCAAGTCCACGGTTGACTCAACTCAATCAAAAGCGTCCAACAGAGCATCAGTGTGGAAAGCCGGTTCGTAGCTATTCTAGTCAGCTCGCTGTAAATTCCTTTGAAGGAGATGGGCGAGGGAGTTGTGGTCCTTGTTAACAGTTGTCAAAACAATATGTAACAATTCACTTCCCTGTAAGTCATCGACATCTGACTACTGGAAATCGAAAAACCAATCTGGGAAACACAAGGATATGTCTACATTGTTGCAAACAGGATACGAGGGGAAATTTCCAAACTTAATACATAAACGGTTTGATAATCAAAGACTACAATACGGCCTTTAGTACTACAGGTGAGAATAACATCACAAAGGATGAAGGACATTAAAATCACCAAATAATAAAAACGGTGGAGGTAGATGGTTAAAGAGTTTCAACATATCAGACTGGGTCCCTGCCGAGTCTCGTAGAAGGTTTTAGGGACAAACCGTTAGAGGTTTCGAGGAAAACCCCTTGTAGCCACTGACTGCTGGACGGGTGGGAAGGGAAAGAGTCTAAAGTAACGAGGTTTCGTTACTAGAATAAAAGCTTCATATGCCGAAACTCCGGGGTGATGGAGAATTGAAGACAAAAATGTCGGAATCAAAGGGAAAGGGTTTATTCCGATCTTTCTTCCTGAAGACAAAGAACTGAAGTTGGAATGCCAAACAAAATAAATCTAAGAAGAAGAACTCCTTAGCAGGTTCACTGTAAAATTGAACCTACTGTCACTTGCGAGTAGAACCTAATATGGCAATTTTACTCCCAGTGACGGAGGTAATTGGTGTGGAGACAGAGCCTCTCAAAGAACGGGGCTGTGTCAGCAGCGGCTTTTTGCCTCGTCCTGACTTGGATGTTTGTGAGGCCAAAGAAATAGGGAGAATTGAAGTCCTAATTGTCGGGTGCGCATGAGGGGGTACATAACCAAGTGGGAATGGCAAGCCCAAAATGGAACTCCCACTCACCACCTTTGGAGGAATAATTGATGTATTAGTGAGGGGAAATCTGTCTGAAATGAGAGGTTCTTTTGGTAGGAACTGGCCTCCACAAGTCATTTTCAACTTTTGTTCCCAAGGAATGTGTCTCCTTTAACCTGGTTGGTAGCTCGGTAGTAGTAGGAAGGCCACTAGGTTCTTGATGTATGCCAAAGAAGGTCTGAAGGAGGGAGGGCCCCACATCCTGCAAATGACTTTAGGTGAGTTGTGAGATCTGGCAATAGATGGCTGGGTTCATTAGGTCCAAGATAGCTTCCTTTAGAATTGGAGGAAACCCCCTTAGTCATTTTATTGATACTACTCATTTATAACCGATTTCCTACATCAACGTCACTAGCCATGTGTTTTAGTATCTCCTCCAGTCATGGAGGAGATACTAAAAAGCCTACCACCCCTACAAACCTCTCTATAGACCTCTGCCATACACTATATCATCCACCTAATCCTCAGACAGCTCCTTCTCTCTCGAATACCTTTTACACTACCATCCACCCCTTCGCTCACTCTTGTTTATCCTCTTACACATCTTTATCTATTCTTCTTACATTTCCATACCACCTCACAACACTTTTAGCCATATAATTTGCACACTCACAAAATAAAGCTCTCTTAACGTCATCGTTCTATCAAACGTTCGAGCACCAAGCATCTCTACCACATTGCTCATTTGCGCTGCAGCGCTCTAGATTATGGATCGGCCACCCATCGCCCACTGAAGAAGATGTAATAATGATGACGATGGAATTGAGACTATTTCCGACACACCAAAATATTAACTATAACATAAAATATTTATTCTTCATGTTTAAATTATTCAAATTGAAAATTTAGTCAATGTTACACAGACACGGATTTCATCGTACGCCAGGCACGTATGATGCTTTCAGCTAGCGTTGTCAGCGCGTTGGAAATTTTGCTTTAAATCTGGAATGGGCAATAATTTTAAGCAGCGGGCCTCTTTGACGCTTATGTAAAGCCTTTCGGGCCTCTTTGACGCTTATGTAAAGCCTTTCGGGCCGCACTTAAACCATTAGATGCAAATTTGGAATACATATAAGTTAATTGCAATTACTTTTGTGCATTTGTTTGCATATACTACATAGTCATAGATAAAGCTGCCCATTAATAAGTAAGAATAATTATTTTTGTATAGATTTGCTACCCCTTTAAAACTCTTTCCAGACTTATATCAAAGTGGGAACTTACAGCATCACATGAAATCCGAATTACACTTTACAATAAATCATTAACGCAATTATTGACTGAAAATATAAAACTAGGCCAGTAGAAATTTAGTTTGGGGGGGAAAGCAAACCATTAAAATTTTAAAGGCTTTCCAAAATTTGACAGAATTACTGTATAAGGAGAGATTTTGGTCGTGTGCGGTCCGCGGGCCGAAGTTTGTCTACCTCTGCTTTACATGTTTCTAAAATAAATTAAAATTGACAAAATTGTATTTTGTATCTATTTAAATTATGATTAAATATAGTTTATTTTTTCACAGAAATTAAAAAAATCTTTCATATAAAATGTGGCTTAAAAATGAAAATCGTTTTCGCTTTATTCAGAGATGTTGAAATTGTTTTGAGACTTCGGGATAAAGATCGCCATAGGAATATCGGCTCAGAGGCAATGGACATTTGAGGTTAGAAAGATTGGTATTTGGTTGTCAGGTTAGAAAGATTGGTATTTGGTTGTGGCATATAAATATTAATTTAAGTAATTTCGAGTGCTAGCAATATTTCCTCGCGGTTTATTTGTGTTTGTTCGGCAAAGTTTTAAAAGATTTTAATTGATATTGAAAATTATTAGGTGTTCTCATAAGTAATTCAGCTTTTTTTCATGTTTATCATTATTTGATCGATATAAACCAAACAACTCTTTGCAGTTAAGTGCATTTAAATAAATATTTATCAATTTAATGAGTATTTTAATTTACACTAATCTTCAGCGTTCTACTAAGGGAGCAATGCTGTTTGTAAAAATCATTTGGCTTTGATTAAAAAAAATCTTTAAGATTGTTTTCAACCTCTTTAGTTGCTGACATCTTCATTCCCTTCAGGTGATTCACCAAATTCCTAAAGAGATAGTAATCCTCGAACCAAATCTTCGAGGTAAGAGCAACGCGCAACTGGCCTGTGCAAGTGCTCTCTCTGCCACTCTCCCCTCAGTGTAAGCCTCATCATCGGCTTAGTTGACGCTCAAGGTCGTTAGAGCGTCCCTCAGTCCATATTGTCCGTTTGTTTGTACAGTTACCGTCCTCACCACGTCCCCCACCCCTCTTACCTGCGGAGACCCGTATAAATCTAGTATGTCTATAGCTCATTTTTAAAGTCCTTTTAACCTTGTAAAATAATATTGATTTGCATAAGTAAAGTTATTTTTGTACCCGTTTTTCTGTTATCCCGGAACTCAGCGATAGTCAACTATTGGCCAACCTACTTTCAGTTAATTTACACTCTGCTTATATTGTAAACTTCCCACGCACTCGGAAAGCAGAAAGGGTAAACTTGACCCTATTATACGGCATCTATATTCTACTACTGCCCACCACTGGGGTTTTGACCTTCACTTTTGGCGGGGTAATACACGGGATCGTTCTCACCCAACCGTTGCGTACGAGATCGATTTCATCTTCCAATTTGATACAGTTCTTTTTAGGACTGCTTGATTCATTATGTAGTATGAAGGTTGCCATCTATTGCTACATTAACCGCATACCACCACTAAGTACTACCTTAACGATCCCGTGTACTACCATGCCCAAAGTGAAGGTTAAAATTCCCAATTGATACAGTTTATTCTAGTGCTGTTAGATTGGCATATTGGATACAGTCACTTTCTTAGGATGGATGAAGAACGTCTTCCAGATGTTTCAGATGCAGTATGGAGTGGGCTACTCATTGCTGTACTAACCCAGTGCTTACACTAAAATGTTATCAATCTTTAATATCTGTCTATTACTACTAGAAACTGGAAACAAAACTTAGAATAAAGGTCAAATTTGAAAAGAGGGTAGAATATGACCTCCGTCCTGATCCACTCCTGCTCCTCTTAATCTTAATCGGCTCCAGTGGCCCCTTCTCTATCTGTGTCCAATTGGATCTTGGGAGGAAAGGGAGAAGGGCCGAGCGGGGGCGGCTCTCTAACACCCGTTCCCACTCGGAGAGGAGACTATGCCCGCGATGAATCTTTCTCTTCTACTACCATAAAAAAGAGCTTTTAGTCCGTCTGTACATTTATAAATTGACTTTTCAATAGACTCTTATGGAAGACTCTCAAAGAGCTGAGATTTGCTCTCAAAGGTAAGGCCTATTTTTAATTTACTCACCAAGGTAGTTGCGAGGGAACAAGCACGTGATGGGAAAAATAACGTTGCTTTTAAGCATGGCCTCCACGTGATGGACCTCGTTGACGCTTAGGAGCATTTTTTTCAAGCTCAAAAGCGTGAGAAACAACAAGAACGGGCTGAGGAATGCAGCCCGTATCAATCCGAATATTTAGACAAGGAGTCTTCCCCACATCCTTTCCCCTTCCAGCCACGCAGGGATCGCCTGAGGTAAACGACAGCCGAAGCCGCGTTCGCACTAATTAAACGATCGACGATAGTCCCCTCCCCTTCTATAGGGTATGCTTCCTCACTCCAGGCGTACATATTTACCCGTGTCGCCATGAACCATGGAGATTGTGCGAGAAAAGCTCACGTGGAACAGACTATCTTACTCTTCCTCGATTCGGGTTGTCATACGTCGAAGGCAAGAAATTTGTGGGATAAAATTGAATATCCCTCCTTGGATAAAACAAATATCCACCCTGGATTAGTCAAGAATCCTCTCCCCGTAAGAAGACCAGTCTGACTCCGTGCAACGTCTCTATCTCCAAAGAAGAACCCAAGTCTTATCCCAAAAGTCTTCATTGAAGATTGATCTTCGTGTAATACCCCTTAATTACGCATAGTCGTCCAAACGACCCGTTTGACGTCTCAGAAGAAACTCACCCTCCGTTTTCTTCGAAGAAATTACACCGGAACAATTCACCCCCTCCATTCTCGCAGGCTCTGCTCCTCCCATCCCCGTCCTCTCAAAGGAATACTTCAACTCCGAGCAAGTTGACCCTGGACCCCGTCGAAGTGACTCAACCTCATTTCCCCACTTCGCAGGAAACGACCATCGTCTCCCTCTTTAGCTTCTCCAAATTTATAATTGCCGCCTACTGTTCCCCCATTGTCAATGTGTGTTTACTATGTCCGAGTGCAAAGCTCAATTTTAATTCCATCCAGACTACCCATGTTATTGCATTTTCAATACCTAATCTTAGTACTTGCCCGTTAACCACTGTAACTATTTGTCTTATTATATGTCTTTTATTGTCGTACCATTTAACCTAAATTATTAATATTTATTAAAAATATATTTTTGTTGACTCCTTTACTTTCAACCTTTGACCTCATCATAGCCGTTTAATAGCCTGTAACAAAGTGAGACTTTGAATACTCAGCCAATAAAGAATTTAAGTAGCTCTATTGGATTAGCCCTCCCTTACGAGAATATGACCTCGTAATCGGACCCGGCCGACCAAAGGTATTAAAAGGAAACAGCGCGCACTCTAAAATCGAATATAATAGATATATGTATGGTATATAGAAACCTATACCACGACAGTAGGTTTTTCCTTCTAATGCTGGCCACTTGAAAAGTCGATGGAGTTTAAGATCAGGATTGCTGAGTACCAGTTCTTGGGTTCCATAATGCCCCAATGATGTCCCTTCCTGCAATCTCGAACCTAGATTGAAATTGCACAGACTTTATCTCTTATATGCATCTTTTATCCTTTTTCTGCACTTTTATTAAGCCTTCTCACCTTTTTTTCCTGGATGACGGTTAATTCATTCATCCTTCGTGGTACCTTCTTCTGTCAGAGAATTTTATTTTAAGGTTGGTCAGGAAATTTGAAAATTCGAGATTTGTTGTAAACTTGAATATATTTTCCGGAAATACCGCCAAATACCCAATCCATATCAGCCACGTCTCAGCATATTGACGCGTTTAGATGCATCTCGTCAATAGGGATAGAAAATCCAACCCGCGAATTCCGCGTCGCATTTTTGCGCTATTCAGAATAAATCCCATCATAGTCGGATCTATCACACCGTTGGGCGCATACTAAACGAAGGAAAAGTGACAATATAACGAAATAAAATAAAACTTTCGCTCACGAAATTAAAAATTCAGATAAAATCGTTCGGGGGTTAAGAATATTTATTTAGATCAATCCTTTTTCTTTTAGAAAGCATCCAAAGTCCCATATTTCAATGTTTTTCTGGTCCTCAAACCATGCTATAAAACTACATTACACGGAGAAATGCGAGAATTGCCGAGCAATATTTCAAGTGAAACATTTATAATATATATATATATATATATATATATATATATATATATATATATATATATATATATATACAGTGAGGTGATAAGTATTTAAGTATTTGTACACTTAAATTTTCAATATTTTTGAAATATTACTTCCTTTCGCCTCGTTATAAAACTAACAGAAAACTGTACTTAAAACATTATATTTGTATATAACAACAATTATTACTAAACAAAATTCAGCAGATGATAAAAGTATTCCACTAATAATAATTTCAGTCATTAATATTTCGTGGCGTAACATTTTTGCAATAACAACACGAAGACGATTTTGACATCTCTGGATCATTTCGCAATCATTTTCTGATATTTTGTTGATCCACTCTTCTCCTCAAATCTCCCCCAAAGAGGCAAGGCTCTGTCGGATTCTCTTTCGCATTGCAGCCTTCAGTATTCGCCACATATGATCAATAGAATTGGGGTCTGGCGATTGACTTGGCCATGAAGGAAGTCTATTTTGCTCTTCTTAAACCATATGTGAGTAAATTTGGCCGTGTGCTAAGGATCGTTGTCCTTCTTAGAAATTTCGCGAATTTTCAATCAAAACAATTTCACCGAATTAATAAGATTTTTTTGGTTTAATAACAATATTGAAATGAGGGTGCAATGTACAGGGGTTGGAAAAAATAATGGAAACATTAACTGATGCACCCATTCACCCCAAAAAAGATTTAAAAACTTGTTTAAAATGCCTGAAAATGACGTTGAACACATATTGGCCTCCATAATTCACAGATCTTGCCATAATCAAGTTTTTTGTGTAAATTGGAGCAAAAACGAGGGGATATATTCCCTCT